>VSDK01027962.1:197023-362516 GCA_009767595.1 Symbiodinium kawagutii
AAAAACCCTTGAAATCTCCCACCCGCACGGATCTATATTCATGGAAGAATCACGATGCATGCAATGTTCCATGGGGGTGGCAGTTTTCGACCATGGAAACACCAATTTTGCTTCGGAAGAAAGAAGCTTCAAAACCTCCCACCCGGACGGATCTATAGTCGTGGATAAGTCGCGATGCATGCAATGTTCCATGGGGGTGGCAAGTTTTGATCATAGGATAATATAGCATTGCTTTAGAAGGAAAAAGCCGTGAAAAAGCTTTCACCGGAACGGATCTACACTCATGGATAAATGACCATGCGTGCAATGTTCCATGGGGGCGGCAATTTTTGATCAGGGAACATCAAATCTGTTTCCGAGGGAAGAACCTTCAAATTCCCCCATCCCACCCGGACGGATCTATAGTCATGGATAAGACGCGATGCATGCACTGTTCAATGGGGGTGGCAATTTTTGATCAGGGGATCGCATCGCATTTGTTTCAGAAAGAAAAACCCTTGAACTCTCCCACCCGCACGGATCTATATTCATGGAAGAATCACGATGCATGCAGAAATGATCGTCAGCCGCTGGCGTAAGAAAAGGCGTGCTGCGCAGAAGTGCTGGTGTGTTCTAAAATGGCCCTTATCGGGCTTCTGTGTGTTCTAAAATGACCCTTATCGGATGTGTGCCAAAATGACTCTTATCCTGTGTGCCAAAATGACCCTGCTCCCGTGCAGATGTGGCTATGGGTCAATATTAACCAACCAATTTCATGGGGGATAACAACCAGTAATAATAGGGAAAACAATGGTTAGTGATTGGGAACCAGGGGTACAGGGTTTTGACCCACAGCCATGTTTTGCTGATGATCTGTGCCAGTCACATTTGGTGGTCAGGATTGGTGCCAGTCGCACATGAGGTCCTACTACAGTGCAACGTCGACCTGTTCTGATGAGGTCGGTCTTGGAATCGGAGTTCAGTCATGGCCCGAAAGTGGTTGGTGAATGCATCTTTCCAGTTTCGCGAATATCAACCCAGGGTTGGTTGGTTGACTAAGATTTTTCATAGGGGTTGAAGACCACCAGCCAGACAACCCGTGGTATAGAGGTTGGTGGTCTTAGACTTTTCCCCCCTACCTGGTGGTTGGGATGGAGCAATTCGGAGCCAGGGTAAGCCTGTTCTGGCCCCGTAGAGGGGGAGCGAGGCCAGGAGCTACTCGGAGTGGCCTAACCAAATGGCAGACCCTGTGTTAATAATTGGTTGGTTGATTGATTACTGAACATTTACCCCCTTAAGCCCTGTGTATGGATGAGTTAAATAATCAACAATGGAGGGTGTTACTTAACAGCAATGGCGAATGGGAGGGTGGTGGTGGTGGTGGTGGTGGGGGTAAGATTCAAAATCAGCTATTACTACCCTGGAGATGAATATTCCCAATTCAGGATGTAAACCATTTGCCTATTGGGGATGGTAAAATTTGAGATTTTATTTGCTCCAGGATTACTATAAGCAGGGGTTCACGTGGGCACGGGATCATCGTCAAATAGTGCAAGCAACTTTTCGTGAAACTTCTGGAAACTTTGGAAAGACATAGCTCACTGCACTATAGATCCATCTAGCTTAGGTGAACTGCTTGAAATGGCGATGGAAAAAAGAACAAGAGGGATATATGAAAAAATGGGACCTATAGATTACCATAGCCATTATTGTAAATCATAATGCATCATTAGCAAACAGCTAATTCATCATTATAGTGACCTACAAGTCCATTGATAGTAACCTATAGGTCCATCGATGGTCCATCAATCATCAGCAAACTAAGCGTATTTATCTCACTATCAGTGATTATGAACTCATGATTCCTCATTGTACTATAGCTATTTTGTTTTTTTTTCTTTTTTCTTATTATTATTTTTATTATTACTATGATCATCATTATTATTGCCAATTGTCAATACATAATTTATAACATCATCATTGCTCTTATTATCTATTTTTACTATAGCTATACTATAGCTATATATACTCTTCTTACTGATTTGCAAACAGCTCACTACAAATGGATCTTCATGCCAGGTCCCAGTGGTCATCTAGGCGACCGGCGGGGTCACCGGTGCTGAGGGCGAACCACATGGGTCATTGGTTTTTCGGTCCAGATCCGCCTCAACGGCCGATACGGCGTGACTGGTTGATAGGGATCTCCCATTGATATGTGGTACTGTTGTGGATTATGTGATGATTTTTGTAATCAATCACCGTTGATGAACTATCATCATGATTCGATTGATCATCATGATTCGATTGATCATCATGATTCGATTGATCATCATGATTCGATTGATCATCATGATTCGATTGATCATCATGATTCGATTGATCATGATACTGAACCATGTTTGGTCAATATATGGACAGTGGTGACCATGTTTGATGGTTAATGCTGATGGTCAATGATGATCACTTGATAACGATGGTCGATGATGATAGTGATGGTGAACACCGATGACAACCCCAACAATCAAGGTCCACAGTGACAGTGATGGCTGAAAAATCTTAGCTTCTCAAAGGAAAACACTGGTATCTCCCATTTGGGCACGGAATCATCACAACAATGAAGCAACCGATTTCCTTTTTGGTTGTTTGAGATGCTAGGAATAGCAAACGCAATCCCTTGTGTGCAAACAAGGCACCTAGAACATCCTGGAACGTTCTCGATGTAGATGGCATATTTCGATCTTAGATGCGGACTTTCAACTTCATGACATGATGCGCATTGGCATTGGACTCAAACCGCTGAAACACCTCCCTATTCAGGGGGTTCAGCCTTTGCTGAAAGAGGCACACACTTCAACTCCGCATGTGTAAAAGGGGCCATGTGGATTCAGAGATCAAGTAGAAAACATAGCTACACTGGACTATATAGTTTGGCACAGACGTGTGACATAGATATTCAAAGATAACCTAAAGGTGAACCCCTGGTGATCCGTTTGGTATCTGAACAGTTGAATTAATATGCATTACATAATCAAAAAGGACAAGCTACACAATTACAAACAGCAGCTGATCAATTCCAATGCTGATGCTATCGGCAGTGCGAGTTGCCATCGTTGCGGCATGGATTGAGCATCTACACCGAACAGCACTGGTAAAGGGAACTCCCCATCGAGTGATAAAACACCTCTGAACTCATGTACTACTACTTCACGTCAACTGCACATTGGGATCCTTGTTCATCCATTGACGTTTTTTGCCTCCAAAGAGGTTTGACAGGGCTGCACATGGGGTCTCGATGGTTCTCCCAAGGGGTGTGTGCACCTTGTCGTTGATACATCAAAGACTTTACTTGACACTGCCAGGCGAAGCGGACTGCACAGTGCTCCAGTGCTGATTCTTACTGTTGTGGGTCGAGATTGTGGGGGTGGCGCTCAGAATGTGCCAGTTCCACCCCAGTCTCGACGCACGTTTATATCTTCGGTGCATATTTTTAGTGATTTGGCGCCTTGCGTATGCCGGAAGTCGCATATGCCAGTGCACCATCACCATTCTGCCTGCCACCTGGGTCGGCCGCATCAATATCTGAAGGAGGTGGTTTGGAACTTGCCCTGGGCGGAATAGAATTTACTCAAATACCTAATGGTGGCATGTTTGCATGCACACAGATATTGTGATGTTTGCATGCATATATTGGCATATATGTCCAAATTCAGAGAGAGAGAGAGAGAGCACCTATTTATTCATTGTCAATATTTGGATATTCTGTTTGCATGGTCAAAACTCCGCCATGGGTTGTACCAGCCTTGAAAGGCCCGGTTGTCCTGGTTCCATCATTTTGATTTCAGCGTCGGAAAGCGTTCACCTTCTGAAATTGGATATCAAGAAGAGTCGAAGAAGCAATGTCATGGAAATGACTGGGCATACAAATGAAACATGTTTGTAATTCACATAGTTGCAAATCCCTGAGTGCAAGCATCATTGAAGCACCGGCCACGGTCCCACGTCGTGGGGGCACGACCCTGAACTTGCGAAGCGAGTTCTGCGGGTTGCGATGCACATCAGTTTTGTGCCACTGCATGGCTCGAGCACGCAATACCAGCCGCAAAATCCTTGTCGGCAATTTTTCTGACACATTGCCTGGTAGAGAAAGTTGTGCTTCCCTCAGTTTTGATGAAAAAGCAGGTTTGAATGAACAAACATGGCATCCCCTTCAGTTTTTTTCAACTTTGTTCGCATTTTTTGATCCAAGAGACTGCTAGTAGGGAGTGTAAGCATGTGCGGTGACAAGGGTTTTGGGCAGTGCTCCACCGGTTCTTGTACAGCTAAACACTGGGAGCTTGGAGTTTCACGAAGTTTCAAGGGTCCAAGTTGCAACCAGGAGATCTGTCGATCACGGCCCTTGATCGAACCGATGAACCGCCAGGTGCCCAGCTAAGGACGGTAGCTTCTGTGCAACAATTGCATGCCCCGTTCAGAACTTACAGCTGTGGATTCTGGCGCAGGGACGACATCATTTGTCTTGGGGGCCGGGTGAGGGAGGTCATTTGTCAACTTTTGTTCCCCCAGCTTTGTGTGTGCATGCAAGGCTCAACAGACATGATCAGAGATGTTGATTGGTGATTTGAAAGATTTTTTCCCTTCCATACTTTGGGATGGTTGATTGCCAGCCGATCACTGACACCTAAAGCAAACATGATAAACATGACGGCTTCAGCCACCAGAACCCACGCGAAAACATGGCGCAAGTCGCGCTGCTCTTGCTGGGCTGACGCATGCCGTCAACGCGAAGCGTTTTTATGGACGGCAGCTCAGACACTGCGCAGCGACGCTAGCGCTACCGGCGTAAATGGACTTGAGCAGTTCGGTGAACCGCAACGGGTTCCGCAGTCAGTGACTTTCAATGATGTTCAGGCGTCCGACAACCAACATGGAAGTTGACGGGAGGCGTGCATTGATTTTGCATGATCTTGCATGGTGTGCACAGATGACGCGCAGTTCTCTTCAATTCTGAGGCGCAGGTTGCCTATGGTTGCCGGGTATTTGCATGAATCACCCGTAATGCCCCGACAAAGGCGGCCACAAGAAACAGGTCGCCACAGTTTCTGTTTGAAACCATGACTTTCAGGATTTTCAGGAATCTTGGTGTGGGTGACAATTTTTTATTATGGATTTGTTTCATGAGCAAAGGCTGGAGCAGCTTGCAGACTTGTTTGAGAGTCGTTGATTATTCTTGAGTAAAGCGCCCCTAAGCTACCGCAGATCAGACGCCAACAGCATGCCATCTATCGCTTTGCAATCATTTGCATGACAATTGAGGGCCACCTGAGCTCTGCGGGAGTCACGGAGCTGTTCAAATCTTGCATGTACAGAACTCGTGTAGAGGAATCGCACTGGCCGTTTATATGGCTGGTCTCACAACAACTGTCTGAGACCGACATGGCCAACTGATTATGTTATGTTCCTTGGATGGATTGAGCTCTGACACACTTCCCAATCTGTGAACGAAGTTGGTTGCAACGGGTCAATCCGTCGCTGGACCTTTTGATGGCTGCAAGTCGCCATGACTTTAGCCACTTTCCGGGTAGATCAAACTTTAATTATGGGCGGCGCTGCTGCCTTCGTTCTCAACAACGAAGCCTGCGGGTAGTCCAGATGGGTACAGTAAATGTGCAGGAGGGGGGGGGGGCAGGGCGGGACCAAAAATCGGCAAAGCCCAAGGGCTGTATTTTGTTGAGGACACGAGGCTACCAGATTGGATAACCACACTCCAAGTGAACCACAATGGGACCCCCAAAACAATTTCGAACTAGTGCCTTTGAGAGCGGCTTCAACAAGTCTATGTTGATTGGCTGTGAAAGGGTTTTTAGAAAACATTTTCATTCGTGATTTTCGTACATTTTTGTCAAAGGTATCAAGTGGTATTTCTAGTGATCCATGACATGGGAATCCCAACCTGAATCAAACAGTCTAGTTGGGACTATCCTCATGCTGTACTTCTTGGTGGTGTACGCGTCCATGATATTATGGAAGCGCCAACTTCGCCAAACAATTTAGTTGGGTTCTACTCCTATTATGAACTCGCCCTTACTTTGTAACTGTTTTCCCACTTATACTTTTTTTAAAAAATGCATACGTGCGCGTCCATTTTTTCGCGTTGAAATGCGAAATCCAATCCGTCTGAATGATATGGGACTGCCTATAATGGTGACACCAGGTATGTCGCATGTCGTTATTGTCAAATTTTGTGGCAGGCACAGCGTTTGGAGCACGTTATGGTCAAATTTCTTGGCAGAAGGAAGAAAAACTAGCAACCATGACGTGGTACTCGTGGAACAAATATATAACCTATTTTAAAAAATGCTCACGGGACGTCATGATCCAGCGTTTCCCCTGTGGCGCGGCTAGTCCAATCATCAACCAATGAAGGTATATATCCAGTTGTCACAGTATGGTTGATTAAGCTTTCAAGCGGATGGCCTTGGATCAAGGGTCTCTGTACTAGGTAACGCTATAGCCCCGAAACCAGGCAACCAATAACCAGGATAAGTTCAGCATGACCTCCTGAACAAACACATGTGGGCATCCTTCTTTCCATGGAGTAATTTGCAGGTTCGGGAGATGAAAGTTGTGCAGGTGCTTCTGCGGACCGTTCGCCCTTGCTTGGCTCAGGCTGTTGATCAAGTCAAGCGCCATTGGCATGATTTTCCAGGCAGTAGCAAGATTGCTCTACACATTTTTTTGGGTAACAAACTCTTCACTGCAATTTGCCAAAGTGCACGGGCGAGCACCTGAATCCAGCTGCCCGGAGACTCTCAAACACTTCACCGATTTTTTTGCTACAACTCCAAATGAGACTGTTTGTGTTCAGGAGATCCTCTGAAGACACCTCAAGACCATACGTTTGAAAATCGTTTCACATGATTTTGGAAAACAATTTGAAATGTGCAAGCAGAACAGACTTCCTACAACGTGGTGCAAGTAACAGAAAAACAGCGCTGCAGAGGCAGCGCTCGCAATGCCGTCACCGTTGATTCCTGGCAACGGTCAAGGCGAAGTCCCAACCGCATTTTTTGCAGAACCTGATTAGTTGGTTGGTTGGTTGGTTGGTTGATTGATTGATTGATCGGTTGGTTAGTGGTTACAGCAAGTTTGTATATGAACATATGGTACTACACTGATAACTTGCTTAAGAACCTGATTGGCTGATTGGCTGGTTGGCGGTTAAGAAGCAAGAACGCTATGGATCCACTCTACCAATCGGCTTGTCGGGGTTGGTTTCTGTGGGTCTAAATTCTGAGGCCTGTTGCGGATGCAAAGAATGCCATTGGATCTTATAAGCAACAGGAGATGGTCAGTCAATGGGACGATTGACATGATAAGTCAATAAGCAGTTGTTTGTGGTTCGGATTTCGATGTCTTCCATGATTTCTCTCTGGTGGGAGTGTAGCCAAAAACATTGTAGATCCACAATGATGAACAACCTCCACTTTTGTAATGAATAGCTTTTGATTCAACTTGGAAATGTCCCCCTCAAATCCGGGTAAATGAAACAAACTACCAGTACAAAGGATAATCTTCCTCTCCGGGACGAGAAGAGTACCAGGAACCCTAACTTGGTTAGATTACAGGTCTATGGGTTTCCGAGAAGCGGATGAGTCCCTTCAAAGAAGTGTAACATGCGCGTACATTTGGTTGTTGCTCAAAATATGGACCCCAACAATCACATAGTAGTAAACCATCCATTTTTGGGGTTCCCTCTTTTGAGAAACAACTATTTGCGACGCATGTTCTATTGCGACCCCAGGTCTTTTGACAATCTGAAGTGTTCGACGAGGCTCCACTTTCATTGTGAAGTTTTGAGGCTCTATTTTGGGCACACGAAACAGATGAAACAGAGATTTTCTCGAAGGTGCGAGCCAAGCCAGCCACCAAACAAGGGGCCTGTGAACCTATGGGATTTCGATGGGTCAAAATGTCGGACCTCCCATGGGTTTGAACTTTGGTATCTCGGTGACCCAACACTCCACGTCATCTTGCAGCACAGCCTATGGAACTCCACCACAGACCTCCGATAGTAGGGGGTTTTGCCCTGACACCACTGCTGCCCTGCAGACCGAACCGATTTATTGCGACAAAATCCTATGGCGCACAAGCAGCAAGGGTGGATGCCTCAGATTGCAGCCGCTGTTGGTTCGCCCGCCTATTGGTAGCGAGTATATTAGCCGAATTTGGAGGGTTGGACATGGATCAGGTATGATCAGGTGCAATGTGCAACCATACAAACACACATTTCTTGGGACACTGTGAAATGGCACGAAATGGCTATGTATACATTTTTGGGCCCAGGCCCGTGCCTTATGGTCGTCTCAACCAGATCCTGGGAATACATGTTGGAAGCACCGCATGATATATGTACTATTGCGTATGCCACTAGATATGCAAGGGATTATCATGATAGTCATCTATGCTTTGAGAAATGACCCATCATATGTTGGCAATACGGGGGCAGAAGGGCTGGGCAGATCCAAACGACCAGGTTCATAAGAGCTGCCCAGGGTGATGGCCTACCCCTGCATGCCCAAAAACTCCCTCAGTAGTTTGGGTTACCAGCGTGGTACTTGCAGACCCTGATGGTGCCCAGTTCGAAAGCCAAGGCCTGGTGTGGCTACTGTATGGATGGTCGAAACCATGCGATTGTTGAAGCCTGGGTGGTTATCTATGGTCAAAAACAGCACCCTAGTGTAGGTTGAGCCGCAAAAAGGTGGCTCACTGAGTGGTTCGAATGAGGGAACCTGCAGGGTACCATCATGACAATTCCGAGTCTTCTTGACGGAATTCTCACCTCCTAAGGCTCTTTGGTCCTCCGCCGGTGGGGAAACCTGGGTGTTTGCAGTGGGGATCAGCATATCTACCAACCGAACTATATTAGCATACCGCATACATACTGCGAGGATCGTATGGACAAAAATAAGTGTAAATATATCAAATGATATGACTCCAATACGCATGACTATTAATGCTATTGCTAGTGCATATCAATCTAAATCCAAAATCCATCAGGCTTCCTGTGGGCATATGAGTAGATCCACCACCATTGAAAGGTACGATCTGGTGAGCAAGTAAAAGAATCTCATATTCTTCTTCCTAATCAGTCTTCAACACCTACAACCATTTTGAAGCGTGATCAAACACAGCTATTGGAATAGCCATTGGTAGCCATCAAACCTATCAACCAGCTGCTGGCCGTCTCTTTGCAGGTCCTGCGGTCGCCGTAGGCATCACGGTGGCGAGATTGCTTTGGTTCAAACAATTTATTGGATGATTTTGACATATTTTTTGACCAATTTCATGAACAGATTTTGGGATATTTTGGGATTATTTGGGATGGACGAATTTTAGCCTACTGGTTGACCAACGACTGGTTTGGATATTTTGTGATGGTACAAATCTCGTTGAAGCTACCCCAGCATCGCTATTTTTGCAGTCCGAGCCGCTGAGGTTTACACCCAAGGGTATTCTCAGCAGTTGGGGCGACCAAATGCGACGCGCAGCTTCCGGTGGTGCCGAAATAACGCATTGGTCGGTTGTTCCTTTCATGGTTTTGATGTGGGCAAAGTGAGGACCGTACATTCAATGATTCAATGTACAGTACACACAGTAGCAATGATCAAGATCAAGCAACTGAGACTCATTCAGGGACTGTGTTCCTTGGCCCCACACATCAGCACCCTTTGCATTGGACGATCCCGGTACTACCATTCGGATGGTTGCTGAAGTCCAAGGCAAAGATGGCTCGCCACCCAAGGCTTTGATCGTTAGGGGTCAAGTCCTTGGTGTGGTGGGGATTTCCAATCAATTAGTAATCCATAGATGTAACTATAATCCAATCAATTGATTGGGAATCCCCATTGATAGTACACTATCATAATCTATTAGTTATATTACTATGATCATCCATCAGTTCTTAGTCCACTATCATAGAGATAGCTGATGTAAGCTCAGGCTATGAAATCCGTCAGTTTTGGGAGGCACAGGTAGTGAACCAGAAGTGATGCTACTGCGACAGTACTCTTGGGTTCCTTGATGTTGACAGTACTTGGGTGGAAGTTCTTGCCTATCATTCCCCATTGACCAGCAAGTATAATGTTTGATACATGAGACCATTATTATTCATTGGTATAACAAGTCCAATCATTGGCCATTGATGATTGTGAATTAATCGTGTATGACAATTCTGAACTTACGAACCAATATCGCATAGCTGTTTGTATGACAAAAATGACATGATCTAAGTATTACTTATGGACCATATGGGGGTTTCTTAAAATAGGGAACCCCAAAAAATGGTTGGTTGATTACTATAAATGAATAATATTGGATGATAACTGGGGGGTCCCCCAAGACTTGAGAAACACTTATATGTCAGAGTCATAGATATCTAATTTGCAGTACAATGAGTTGTACAATTCAAACAACCTATCAACCATTGAGCACTGCTGAATGATTTCTTTGAGTTCTCCTGTTTCGCCACGGCAGGCGAGTCCCCGATGTATCACCATCAACCATTATGATATAACAAATCCTGAACAATGTCAACCGTTGTCACCATTGTCAACGATGATCAGCCATTTTCAAGCTTCATCACTATTGAACCACTATTCAACCTCCTGGTTGGACATATCTAACCATAGGTTTCAATCGCTATTTAAATGGACAACTGTTCATCAAGTTTTCAACCTTAAACCAATGTTGAACATACTGTCCACTGCTGTGCCGGAGGTGGCCGACCGCAACTGGCGATCATTATTAGGCATGGTTATTCTTGACCACAAGCAACCAATATGATATGAGCCAAACAGAAATTTTCATGAAGAACCAGGGATTGAGAGGGTGAGATGGCTGGGAGCTACATCTACTGATGAAGGGGCCAACCTCGAAGTAGGTGAAATAGAACTCGTCAAATGGTGGTTTAGTAAAATGGGGAGCCGCAAAAATGGTTGGTTTAGTACTACAACTGGTTGATATTGGATCATTTGGGGGGTCTCCTATTTTGAGGAACCACCAGATATTACAAGTCAGCCAGATATAGAAAAACCTTCATGCACGGTGCATCAACACGAGCAAAATACCCTGATCAACCAACGCAACAAAGACATTTGCTTGAACATGTTTGAACGTCTCAATGGTATTTGTCAACCTTCCGATCCTTTCGGCGGAGTGGTCATTGCCTAATGTGACCGGTCGCCCTCAAGAAATGGCATCCCTATTGAGAACAGTCATCAACATTATCAACTGCTTTTTTTTACCTATCCAAAAAGGTCACTGCTCCCGGTTGTGGCCAAGCAGCCCTGAACCGCGGCTGTCCTGGTGAGGTATGCTCCGGGTATGCAGGCGAAGGGAGCGGTGGGCTGCTGGTAGGGTTTTTTCAGTGGTTGGTTGGTTGGTCGGTTAGTTGGTTGGTTGGTCACTGGTTCACAGCCATCAATACTGTAGGCAACAACAATAAGGAACCAACTTCAAGAATTGAATCTGTTGCCCAGCATCCATATCCTTCATTCGGCTTTTTCCGAGTGTTTCATTGCGCTTTTCTTGGTTTCTGAAAAACATTTCTTAAATAGCACGGCTTTTCTCTGCGACTTGGGAGCAGCACCTCACCCAAGGCCATGGGCATTTTGATGGCGACCGACTTGGGTTACCGTTCATGGAGAAACCCATCGAAGGAAATCGTTTGTTTTCTCTTGAGTTCTAGTTGCACTCAATTTCTACATGGTTGCAGATCAAGACCAAATCTCTCCAAAATGGGAAGATGGTTGTGAATGCACATCACAACAAAGACCATGAAGCTTGTTCATTTTTGCGACATTTTGCTGGGGTGCAAGGCATTGAGGAATGCACCTGTATGCAGTTGGCTTGCATCAATTGCTGCTGTTGCGAGATCCGGTCATATCACGGATGGTGCTTCGGCTCCGTGGTACCGCATTCTTGCGCTGTACAAAGTCACACAAACATGCTGCAGAAGGAACGGTAGCCACCATTATTCAGAAGGTGCCCTTCTCAATCAATGATAGGACAACATGCTACTCGTAGCAGATTGAATAGTCCAACATAGGTTTGTTTCTTTCGCAGTCAACTTTGATCCCAGTGGTTGCCATGTACACGTCTGATTCTGCAGATTGATTATATAATATTTCTAAAGCAGTTGCTTTGTTTCCAAGGCATCGCCGTGTCATGGACAACCACCACATCTTGTACAATGAGGCTCAAGTAATTATACAAGCAGTACTGACTGGTTGCGAATTGTCAAGAACATTCAATATTGGTCATTTGCATCATTTGCTGGCGAAGAATTACCACCAAACAGAAACCCTAATAGTGGAGAATCATCAAGAACAATAACAAATCCAAAGATTCTCCAATCGTAACAATACAACTCCCTATCAACCCATTGGATACCAATATTGATATACCAATTCTACCAATCCAAATATTGTATTGTCAATACTACCCTTGGTATATCCAACACACTTGATGCAACCAAATATGATCCAAATACAGGCATCTCCAATATTCTCCAGTTCTCAATCCATTGGATATGGCAGTGGGTCAGTTCACCCCGTACTGCTGGTTCCCATAAAACATCACCCATTGTTTTCCCACCAATATGGGTGTTTCTCAAGCCATAGGGGTACCACCAAATCATCCAGTTTATTAACCATTTACAATTGTAAACCAACCATAGCTTTGGGGTACCCCTATGGCTTGAGAAACCACCATATGGTTGATTAATATGGCTTTGGGTCAAAACCCTTAGTCCCTCTGGTTCCCATCATTAACCAGGCTGTTTTCCCTGTGAAATTGTTGCTGTTGCTTAATATTGATGGTTAACTGCTTCACCCATACCCATATCCCCCATGAAATTGGCTGATGAACTGCTTGATCCAGCTCTCCATACCCTTGATGGGCACCCAGCACTGACCCCCAGCCACCAACCCTGCCGGGCCCAGGGACCGACTCCAATGCCTTTGTCTGACTCACGCGGCAGGCACGGGGGAGTTACGTTTATGTGATTGGTGAGCGATGACGAAGGGTATGCTGGTGTGATATGGGGATAGTATGGTTTGATAATGTTTTATAGATTTTTAGTGATATGGGGATAGGACTGCTATGGTTTTACAGGGGGTCATAGTGGTTAAGAAAAGGGAATAATAACCAACAATAAAACCAAGATCGTGGTTTCGAGCCAGTTTGGGGAGCTGACTCTCAGTGATGGCATTTGCCTGTTGATATTTTTTCTGATTTTTTTGGGTTACTGGGAACCATTGAATCAACGGATCTACACGTATCCAGAATATACATGCGATTTTTATGGACCACTCAAACTTATGGTCTTTTTTAGGACGGTAATCATCAAAACTTGGGGGTTGCCGTTGATCATGCTAGTGGCTGAATGACCAGCCCTTCATTTTTGTTGGCTCGATTTTTCCTCGTCTTTCATGGTTTGCAGAAAATATGTGCGATAGTTCTAAGTTGTACTACGCACTTGCATTCGCTATAACTTATACGTTTGAACACTTTGTTGTGGCAAATTTCAGCATGGTGGTTCCTCAAAATAGGGGTACCCCCAAATCATCCAATATTATCTATGTAGCAAAACCAATCGTTTTTAGATTACCCAATGGCTTGACAAGCCACCAGTGAATTACCATTCTCACCAGTAACCAACCATGGGCCGGCTAGTTCACCATAATAAACTATTATGGCTTGAGAAACTTGAAACAATAGCTATGAAAAAAAAACATTGTGAACTGTGAACTTGATAAACCATTATGGCTAGTTCACCATGATAAACCATGATGAACCATTAACCACCACTAGCCAACCGTTAGCCATTCATGGCTTGAGAAACCCCCACATGTCTTCATGGGTCTTCCACTTGTTCCACTGCGAGAGATTCCGCAGCACAGGAGTCCATCCCCAGCCGTGAGCTCTCCGCCCTCGCCGACCTTGCCCCTGATGGCCAGAACAGGTGGGGCTTAGCTGCAGCCAACTTGCCCCAAGTATCTGATGGATGATGATGATGATGGTGGTGATGGTGGTGACGATGATGATGGTGATGATGATGATGATGATGATGATGATGGTGGTGATCACGATGACGATGACAACTTTGGCTCTTAGGAGAGGATGCTATGACATGCTATGATGTATCATCAGAAAGACACGGGATGTTGTCGAGTATCCACTCACACAAAAAGATTGACCAATTTGAGACTGAGCAATTTTTTGAGATCCGAATAGTTTATAACCCCAATATTTCACCAGGGAATCTCCATTGATAATCCTAAGATATCCTAAGGTTTCACCAATTTGCTTCATTTGTTTGGGATTAGAAACTATTTGGATTATTTGGATTATAAACTATTTGGATTATATTTGGCTCACCCATTTTATATCCCAATCGTTTTGAGGCTACCGTGCAGGGCGTGCCGAGATCGATCGATCTCGGTCGCCCGGGTCGCCGTGAGGCCCCCGAGCGGTGCCTCCTGAAGAGGCGACTGCCGTCCAGCGACCGTGGCGGCTGGCCATGGTACCCACCATGTGGCTATGGGTCAAGCAGTTAACCAACCAATTTCATGGTGGATAATAACCAACAAACTATAAGGAAATCAATGGTTAATAGTGGGGAACCAGGGGTACGGGGTTTTGACCCACGGCTTGAAGCAACCAAGGCTTCGATGGCCATTTAACTATAGTTATATCTACCATAACTGGTAGTTACTCTACTTATAGCTGGTTAGGGGCCCAACTTGTATGATTTACCCTCTGGTAAACATGGCTGGCTGGAAAATCCACGATAGATTTATCATTTCCCAGTGTTTTCCGAATAAACTGGTCGATTTTTTCCATTGCCATGTTAGTTTACCAGAGGGTAATGGTGAATAATAGGGGATGATAACTAAGAGTTATAGGGGATATGTGTCCCAACTATGTGGTTATGGGTCAAGGCTTTAACCAACCGACGACAATGGTGAAGCCTAGCTGGTTAATGGTTAATAGGGGATGAAAAGCAACAATAGTAGGGGATATACCAGCTATGGCGAGCTGGGTCAAGGCTTGAACCAACCAATTTCATGGTGGAGAAGTTCACTAGGAATTTCATAGGGAAAGCAGCCTGGTTAATGATAGGAGAACCAGGGCTACGGGGCGAACTGACCCACTGCCATGTCTTGGGCAATCAATCATCAGCCATCATTTACCATCACCGCCCGCCCGTCAGCGATCTTCACTGAAGCATCATCAGCCACCAGCACAACTTGTCCACCATAACGTTCATCCAGTTTTCAACCATAATAATCCATTTCGTAGCGTCATTGCCAATCTTTTGTGAACATCAACCGTCAACCATTGTCCTGACCATCACCAGAGATACGATCTACAGTGATTTGCATTTGAATTTAGCAAAAATAAAACTCAGTGCATTTACAATAACCTAAATCATCCAATAATAGTCGTCTACAGCATAAACCAACCATTGTGGGACAACCCCCGTTTTGAGGAACACCATACATCATTCCTTAGCTAAACAGAAGTCTCGGATACAAATATCTACCCCAGTGCTACAAGTTCATCAGCGGCTCATCTCTGTGCCAGGCAGAATCCCGGCATGGAGGAGTTTCGTGGGCAGGGTGTCCCGGAGTGATGTTGCCAAAGCTTAAGGGTGATTCACCGGACTCAGTGACGCGATGAAGTTGGAAATTTTGCATGATTTTTTTTTGCATAAATTGGCAGGTGGTTAAGAGGGAGCAATTTGGAGCCAGGGGTATCCCTATGACCTTTCAAAGGGGGAGCTGAGGAGCTACTAGGAGTAGCCCAACCAAATGGTAGTAAAAGTGTAACAGTTGCATTTAAGCACACAAAGAAGTGCGTATTTTGGGATGACTGTGGCTGATGATCATGAACTGACCGCAGCTCAGTTGCACCATTCGGGCCAAGAGAATTTATGGTGGCATTTGGTATATCATATATGGGTGTTTCTCAAAATGGGGGACCCAGCAAAGAATCCACTAGTAACCATTTACAGTGATAAAGCTACCTTTTTTGGGGTCCTCTATGGCTTGAGAAACCACCAGACTCACTTTATTCAGTTCCTTTTGCTTTACCGAAGCTGTTGAATCGCAAACACACGGCTACAGGAATCGTTGAACTCAACTGTGCAATGGTGTGATGACACTTATGATGTATCCTTATTGTTTGATAGGGGTTTCTTATGGTTATCATTCTCAGATCATGGCAAATGAAACAACATGTTTCAGTATCCATCTCTACATTGAAGGCAACCCTCTTCGAAGAGGCTCACACCTGAGCTCCATCGTCGCTTCGTGGAATGTCAATGGCTTTAACGGCTGAAAAAAAGGTGCCTCACATCCAACAGTCAAAGCCATGGTAGTGGTGCCTCAAATCCAGTGGCGGAAAGGTATCTGGTTTGCGCTTCACCTGCTTCGCTAAACGTTGCCTGCCGAGGGAAATGCCAGCTACCTGCAGTATACTGCGGAGGCTGCTATTGGGACGGCTGTGTTGGCTGCGACTGTACTTGGAGTTGGTCCAAGAGATGGCTTGCGAGGTTTGAGAATAGCATCAGCACATGGCTGTTTCTCAAAATAGGGGACTCCCCAAATCATCCAAGATCAATCATGTACAGTAATAAACAAACTATTTTGGGGTTCCCCTATGGCTTGAGAAACCCCCACATGGCTCCAGAAAACTATTCTCATGAGGCCTTCTGAACTGTGCCACATGGTTATCATCTCAGAGGTTACTGGTCAAACTGGTGGCCCGTTTCCCAGAAGGTACACCTGTTGGAACTGGTTCTACTCCGTGTTGAATTTGACTCAATCTGGATCCACTGCCCTATTCGGAGTAAGGTGTTCAGGGTCATAATTTGATGCCGCGTACCCGAGTGGCTTGCGTAGGGCGGCCCCAAAAGAGCCGCATGTTCACCTCGTGATCGAAATCCTACCCCTGAACAACCATGACGTCGGAACTGCACTGATTTTAATATTGGAAAAGACATGTCTAATGAGTCTAATTTTACTTTTTGCCTAACCAGTAAAACCACACACACGTTGACTTCAAGTGAGGTGAGGATGCATTGCGTTTTCACTACTTCGAAGCAGCGTCTTGAGGGAATCTTTGAAGCAGCTTCAGCCACTATACACATGAACCAACCACATCATGCCATTACCATCATAGAACCAGCTTCAGCCATCTGATAGCCACCTGAACCACCCGACCTGCCACCTGAAGCCGCTAGAAACCACCTGGCAGCCCAGCACCGCCAGGTGGACAGTGGCTTCACCGCCGCAGAGCTGCGAGCCATCTACGGCAAGTTGGATCAGAACCGCAACGGTGCGGCGCCACGGTTGGATCGCAACCGGGTGGGTTGCGTGTGTGTGTCAGTGGTGCTCGCGCTTGGCGCGTTGTGGGTATGATGGCAGGATTGGTTAAATGGTTAATGATGGGTCATCAATGATGGTCAATGGTGGTTAATGATGGTTGATCACATCAGTATTCGTTGTCATGGTACGTTATGTCGGCCTGATGGTAGTGTTCGTTAAAAGCCAATGATAATTGATAATGAATCCCGTCTACTGGTTCGCCCAGCCATTGCAATAAAGGTAATCCAGTTTATATAAATCAGTTTAATGGATGATGATGATTCCAACCGTTATTGAGCCCAACCACGTATTGAATTAGCCCATGATTCTTCTTGAGATCGAACTCCAACAGGAAGGCTACAGGTTCTCATCGACTTCCAAGTGTGTCCAAGGGATTCGTTGAAGCATCCACATGGATATATCCATAAATGGTGGTACCCCTAACCTCCCTAATTATCATCATTACACTCTGGTAAACTAACAAGGCAATGGAAAATCCCCATATTCTATAGAGAAACCCTGGGAAACCATTAGCAACTGTTGGATTTTCCATTGCCATGTTAGTTTACCGGAGCGTAACAGGGAAACCAACGAGTTCCAGGGGCACAAAAGTTATGGACCGCAAATAGGCTCCTTTTCATCGATCCCTTTCGATGCCATCAACGGAGTCACAACCCACCTCTGTGTGGTGGACAGGGATCCATGGCTATCCTGCCCATTTGTTGGGCCATAGAGCAGTTGGTTCAGATAAACCACGCGGAAGTGAACTTGTTTCATAGATCCAGGATAGATTTGAAATGAATGAAAACACAAGATATGTTCGATCAACATCAGCCAGCACCTGTGTTTACTCCATGGGAATCCAACCCTTCACCGAGCACACAGAACTCGCTTGGGAAGCCATGCTCAAGCTGGGTCAAGATTATTTTTTTGAACGTTCATGGGCAACCAATGGTTAATGATGGGAATGAATTAACATTAATGAAACAACGTTCATGGGGAAGAATCACCGAGAATCATAGGGAAAGCAATGGCTAATGATGGGGGAACCAGGGTGAACTGACAGCCATTTGGCTTCGGCCACTGGTAGCTGACCATGAATTCTCACCAGTCCTCCACAGTGCCTAGCATTGGATGGTCCTCCGATCCAATGACTTGTGGTAGCTGGGTGCCGTGACAGCTTCTAGCGATCCAAGATTTCCACACCAGGACCCCATAGACTCTAGCAGGTTGATCACGCTGGGACCACCCACCCGGGCAGAGAAAATGAAGCGGTAGCGCTTGGTCTTCTTGGTGGAAATTGTTAGCAGATGATGGCTGGAATAGCATGAAATGGCATGAAATAGCATGGAATAGCATGGAATATCTGGTATGTAGTTTTTCAGCTAGCTCATGGAAATAGATCCCTGTTGGAACCAATGGAGCCACGGGTGGCATCCGCGTTTCGGTTAACGGGTTGCCATTGCTGGTTCCACCAGTTCCTCCGCGGTCACGCGCACTTGCTGAGAGGCACGGTCTCCAAATTGGAACTCATTGCCGTTGCTTGGCGTTTTCTGGATGGCAGATGGCTATGGCGAGCGACCGGGTCAAGCAGCTAAGCAACCAACAACAATGGTGAAACCTAGCTGGTTAATGGATGATAACCAACAGTTATAGTTATAGTAATAATAGTTATAGTAATAATAGTTATAGGCAATAATATGCAATAATATAACCTATAGTTAATGGTAAATAGGAGGGGATGATGACTAACAATATCAGGGGATATGTACCTACTATATGGCTATGGGTCAAGCAGTTCACCAACCAATTTCATGATTCATGGTGATCAATAACCAACAATTTTATAGGGAAAACAGCCTGGTTCGGTTAATGGTTGGTGGCATGATTCACATTTTTTTTTCTAATCATTAAGAAATGGTTGGTTGACAAGCATATTTTGATAGGGCTTGAAACCACCAACCAGATGATCATGAACACCAATGCGATAGTTGGGCTCTCTTTGACGATGCCGATCACATGATTGCTCTTTTTGGCTATCCCGGTTCTTCTCACTATCCTATTGTTCACGATAAATCAACAATTTTGATTTGTAAGCGATAATATGAACCGATTCCTCATTGTAGGCAACAACTCATGGTTCTTGCAGCAAGCCCTTATTGGATCATCTCGGTTTTTCATTCCATTCTTGTTGGTTATCCCATGGGTTCCCAGCTGTTTGTTCTTCAGTCATGTGGAGGTTTCCAGAGGTTCCGAGCACTTCTACAGTCCAGTTGGGCCAGGAGCCTGCAAGGAGCTTCAACATTCCAACAAAATAATAGAATTGAATAGGCTAGACAGATGGCTATGGGTCAATATTAACCATCATTTTTAGGGATAATTACCAACAATAATTGTTGGAATAGAACGGTTAACGATGGTAAACCAGGGGTAAAGGTTGAACTGACCCACAGCCAGATAACCAACTAAAACCGACAATAATATGAATATCGAATATGACCAATAAGAACATTGGTTACAACCAGCAATGACAGGGACAAAACCACCAACAATGGGGATAAAACCAACAGTCGTACATCTGACTGTTGGATATAGCCAACGTTCGCAATATACAAACAGTATGTTGTTTACATGCCCATATACCAATGGTAGTATAACCAGCCAATGTTAGCAAAACAATATCTACAATAAATGTGGATCCGGCTGGCCAAAATTCGCAAAATCCCAGTGATCCTTGGTGACCCGGCTGAGCTGTGGTCAATCATGGGTCACAATAGCAGGTGATAGGACTCCATTGGGATTTACCAAAGAGCTCCCAGAATCATGGATCAAAGAAGTGTATATCAGAATCTGTGATGCCTACACGACCCGATCATGATATTTGGGATCTCATACCCCTGGTTCCCATCATTAACCATTGTTAACCATTATTGGCTGGTTAATTTTGACCCACAACCAAATCATGCGATCCTTGTTGGGATATCCGATCCTTGGGATGCGACTCGTCACGATCCTTGGACCCGCGACGTGAGATTCCACCGATCTCAGGCGGTGAGTCGGGAGAAGAGCATCGCCGACATGCTGGGGGTCGGGGTGCCCAGCAGTCGGCACCCGGGGGGAAGCACCATGGGGTCGCCGGGCGGCCTTGGCTTCCACTGATTCCTGGCCTTGGAACAGAGATCCGTCGTGGGGTTGGTGGTTGTACGAGGTTCTCTCCTGGGGGAGTCTCATATGCAGATCAGCAAATTCAACGTTTATCATGAATGCCTGAGGAATCCATATTATACGGACAACTATGGACCAGGATGGGATTTTCCACGGGGAACGTCGCAACATGGACGCAGTCACCCGAACCCTTGGCAGCGCCTCGTTAAGCGTTGCTGGAAGCTCCCAGATTGACGGCGAGTCCCTGCTCAGCGATGAAAAGTCCTTCGACGAGCTTCACAGCCTCTTCGAGGTTGGCACTGGGGGATGGCACCGGGCAGCAGAGGATGACTCCACGAGGGAAACTTCGTTGATCAGCGAATTTCTGCGGTTTGGGGAGACTCCAGGTGTTTGATCCAAGGATACAAAGTGTGCGATTGATGGTTTTATCGATTGTCTATTGAGACTCCGTGTTTGATTGATGGGAAGTGTCCACCTGATAGAAGTCATTTTGACCCCGTATGCTAGGGTCAGAAACATACCTAGGTCATCCTCGGTTTGGAATGGTGCTGGAAGACTGATCATCCATGGTACGGCAGTTCTTTGAAGTCTATGGAATGGCCACTTCCCTGGGTTTCTCACAATAGTGGTGCCCCCCGGAAATTAACGGTTTATTACTATGAGTTGTTAATATTGGATGATTTGGGGGGGTCCCTATGACTTGAGAAACCACCTTTAAATATTAACCAGGGTAGAAGCTTCAGCCAGAAGATGAACATCATCACAGGCTAATCATCACAGGCTCTCTGTGATGACCGGCTAGACATCATGGGGTCAGGGTGGCCTCAGCAAGTCAGCGCCAGCACAGCCGCACCGGGACCCGGCTCCAGGAGATCAGTGCGGGGAAGAAGGGCATTGACTTCGATGCCTTCGCCAAGCACGTGCGCAAGGTCAGGTGACCGGCGGTGGCGAGGCAGTACTGAACAGGGGCTATCCACAAGCGAATGGCGGTTTCTCAAGCCATAGGGGTACCCCAAAAATGGTTGGTTTACGATTGTCAATGGTTAATATTGGATGATTTGGGGGTACCCCTATTTTGAGAAACTACCAAATAAACATTGAGAAGTAAGCTCCGACAAACATCACGTTTGAGCAAAACTAGACAAGCATACATAGCCAGTGGATGCCAGTGGGATAGATACACATATTCATGTTCAATTTTGTTTGCATCTACGCACATAGACATACAAATGCGCGCACACACACATACTCGCACATGCATACATACATAGGCACACAGACACACCCCTTCATATGCATACATATTGATAGATATAGCATATAATGTCATACATATAAACATGTCAGTATACATGCCAATGTACATGCATACATACATGCGCGCATACACACAAATACACACACACACACACGTGTGTTCATATATGTATTTGCATACATATACTTCTAAGACGCACTTGCGGTACCTTGCTAACTCATCAACCTTTGCTAGTCCTGGTCTCTCCTGGCCCACAGCCCAAGAGAAGGTCACTCTGTTTTGTTTCCCAGCCAAACTTTCTGATGTTTCCAAGATTACCCCGACTCAGTGGTCTCCCAGGCATCAGAACTTTGGGTGGCACAACCTCAGATCTTCTCGGAAGATCCCATATCTGTAGCCTCTATCCCAAACTTTTGCAGCAAAGAACCTGCAGCAACCAGGAGCAAAAACCTATCACTGGTGGGTTGATCACTCACGAGTTACTCAAGTTACTCACTGGGCAGTGGGTCAAAACCCCGTACCCCTGGTTCCCCTATCATTAACCATTGTTTTACCTATTATTACTGGTCATTATTATTATTGGCTGGTTGATATTGACCCATTGCCACTGGTCGACTCACTGGTTTACTCGCTGGTTGGCCGACTCCATGACTGGACCGCACTGAACGATGGCTCTCGCCTGGTGCTCACTCCCTGCAGGCGTGTGCAGAGAAGACCCCACGATCGCCGGGGCGACCAAGGGCCACCTGGGTCTCCTTATTGGTTACTTCCGTGTCACATGAGAGCTGTTCCTTCACAAGGTGTTTCATCATGATTTTACATGATGGTTGCTCAAAATAGGGGTACCCCCAAATCATCCCATCCCATATTAGCTGTTGTTTCTTTAGAAACCAACCACTTTTGGGGTACCCTTATGGCTTGAGAAACCACCGCATCTGGTTGCCTCGGCCCCCCGGTGAACAATGGCGGCACATGGGAACCGAACATGGCAGCCACTTCCTCGCCCCTCGAAAGCCTTGCTGAGAATTGCTCCTGCATCCCTCAAAAGACACAGGCAGTTGTTTGAATGGTGGATTCTCAAAATGGGGTACCCCTGTATCATCATCCATTAATAGTCATTTATAGTAATAAACCAACAATTTTTGGGGTCCCCTATGGCTTGAGAAACCACCGAATAGGGTTAGAACTACCACGGATCTTTAAGGGGGTAATTAAGCAACAATGCTTCAATGATGGTTAGTCAACTCTAGGTTTATGAATTCAGAGGGGGGTACATTTGAATGGGAAAGCAGTTGGCTTAACTGGGACGGCCTCTTTGAATCAACCGGGGGTTGATTCATCCAGGGTTGGCATTCATCCCTCTCAGCTCCGTTCTCTCCCCTGCCCATTGGGTCCTCTTTTCGGGCGGGCCATTTGGGCGGGCCACGACCAAGGAATCGCATGCTGGAGATCTTCAACTTGATCGTTGGGGGCTCCCAGAAGTGGCTTTGCAGGGGCTTCACCATGAGTGAAGCAATGGCTGGCGCTTGTGGTGAGCATCTTCCCCCGAGATATCCTCCGATTCCTACCATTGGATTCACTGCGTGGATCTTTGCTCGTTCGGACGCTGCCCCTATTGTGTGACGTTGGTATTCCCATTTATTTGATTGGTTCATGGGCACGATCCAAAATGCCAAGATTTCGAAGGTTATTTTGGCGGCCTGAAATCGAGCGCAGGATGCAGACAAGAGTGGCTCGATTTCGAAGTTGGAATTGGTGGCTGCAATGCAAAGTGCCTTGCTCAGAGCGGGGTGTGGTTCGAGATGCTATTACTTGGAAATTCCCGAAACTGTCAGGATGGTTGGTGTCGACCAGTTGATGGGATTGATTCGGAAAGGCATGGTTTGAAATGCCTCTTACCCCAAAGAAGCACGTCCCTGAATGGGCATACACCTGCGAAAAAGGGTGGTTTTCTGACCAATACAACCATAGTTTTCAGCTGGTTAGGGACACCTGATATTGTTGGCCTTTGAAGCATAATTTTGTGGTGTGTACATTGAGTGATAGATTCGGGTTCCGAATAATGTGGATGCTGGACTTCTTGTTTCGGACAGCCTGAGATCATGTCATATCTCTGCAATTTTGCAAGGACTTACACGACCTCACCCAAAGTCGTGGTTTACAGGGTAAGCTACATGAATCTACTGTATTTTATTTCTGGTTTGACCCACTTGTATTTGTCCAGATTAAGATCACTTGCTTTCCCTATTTTTTGTTGGTTGCAATACACCCACCCAAATGTGCCACTTAAACCGCCGTTCTGCTTCAATGGTTGCTTGTTCTGAGAGTTCTTTTTGAAAAGCAGTTTTTGATCCTTGAATCTCAATCACTAATTTCTTTCGCATATTACACCTATTAGTTGTTTTGTCGCTTGGGCCGCCTCCTGTGTGCATACCCAGGCAAGTTTAAGTCCCCCTTCATGTTCGTGCGTTAACGTACTTCAAATAATCGCCAATGCTGGTCGACAATGGTCAATAGTGCCTAATCTGTTGGGTATACTTGTCAATCCTGGTTACTAATAGCCATAGCCATTTTTACTCATGATATGATATACCCTGTTCAACTGTTTATTTTCACGATGAACAATGGGTGAAGCACCTCGGTTAACAGCTAACCAACTTACTAATGGTACACTAATATATACTAATGGCAATCATCAACCAATAGTGATCATCAACAGGTGAACGGTCAACACCCTCCTTCGGTTGGTCCGTTGGTCACTTTGCAGACCAACCCTCCGTGGACGAGTTCCTCATGCCGGGCGTCGACAGCAGTCGAGCGGGGATGCTTGGGGCTATCCGCAGTACCACGGCACGCGAACAGATGGACCATGATGGGCAATTCTTCCCGAATCCCTATGCTTCAAAGGTGATTACTTGTAGCTGTAAAAAGAAGCTCCAAGACCTGGGACCCGCTGAATGAGGTGGGGTGTTGGATTTGTGTCCTCGCTGTTGGTTGATAGATCTAGCTTGCCATAGTCAGATCTATGACATCCCAACGGCAATTGCTTGGTCAGAGCGATTGCTTTGCTGGTTCGCTGAAAATCTACGGTGGAGAGATGTGGAAAGCCTCGTCCAACATGGGCTCCTCTTGAATGGCCCTGAGTAGAAGTTGAGTTTCCCCTTGGATGGTTGATGGATGGTTGATGGATGGTTGAGTGATGGTTGATGAATGGTTGGTGGATGGTTGCTAGTGCAAAGCTTCACCTGGCCCAGCTGGTGGGTCCCCAGCGTTGTTCAGATCATGGATGATGAGAACTTGTTCGAGAAGATCGATACCCTCTTCGAGGCACGTGCCCCTGCTTGGGAGGCAGTGCTGGTCGCAGCTGTGATGTTTGCAGGGCAAGCTCCCAGCAGTCTGTGCTGACTCCAAGGCTTTCTATCAGCCCTGATGCCTCCAATGAATACTTGGAAGATGGGAATTGGCACTGCAACCCCCATTTCTCCATCAACTGCATAAAAATCTGAAGATTTCAATGTGTCGAGAATAGCTTGCTCCCATGATCAGAAAAACCCAACAGGATGTACGAATCCCATTGGCTTGGCTCAAGCAGAGTAAAATATTTTGTTTTGGAGAAATCGAGGGCATCAACTGCAAGCAGTTACACGTGCGGATGCAATGAAGAAATGCTTGCCATGTCCGCGAAGCTCGTTTCTGATTCATTGGGAGGGTCTAACCAGAGCTTTCACAATGCAAGTCGCCAATCAAGTGCACAACACTAACGCAAAAACCAACACAAACACAGACTTTGACTGCCCAGTTTTCTCGTGAAAAGCATTGAAAAGCCATATTCTGACCATCAGCCTTCATTGCTTTCCAGTCTTGTTGGTTCTGAACCGCCACGCTTGTTGATTTACTCTCCGGCAATTTAACCTGGAAGCTAGTAACCACCAATTTTTAAAGGTAAAACCAGCTATAAACGGTGAATTTTCCACTTGGCCAAGCGTATTTTTTTTCGCTTCACCATGAGCAGCGGCACCGCTTGTCATCTGAAGTCCTCCTCTGGGGCTGCCAAGAGCGAGACGTCACTGGGTGCGCAGTGACGTTGGTTCCACGATGAACACACGGCAACTGGTTAAAAGTGGTTGAATTGGTGTCACTTGCTGGTTGTTTTTTGCTGGAGTTGTTGCTTGACTTTGTTGCAACTGCTTCTTGTCAACGGATTAAACTGCAAGTAACATCGCGGGTTGTTAGCCCGCAAGTAAAAGGGGTTGGTTGAAACATCATTGATGTCACCACAGCTGAGCTGCGTGAGAGCTGAGGCCCTTGAGCCAAGCTTCGACAGCTGACCACAGCAAGAGCAAGAAGACCGTGTACTTGGCAACTCGAGCAGCACGAGAGCTGGTTGCTGGTGGGGCTTTGCGCATGGTGACGTCGAAGCAAACTTGTTAAGATGTAATCTACACATAGACATACCGCCAATAAAGACATGTTGATTGGAATCTCATTTTTCTTTCATGTTTGTGACTGATGCTTTTCCATTATTTGTTGAATGCCCGCTGAAACGAGAGGACTACTGAATGATAATGACGATGGATGTGCTTCACTTTCCATTGTTGACAATCCTCTTCCTGGTAAATGTCAGACTCAGCAAGCAAAGCTCCACAGCGAGCAAGGTAATTGTAGACCCAGAGAGTTGAACATGACTAACCTGGCCAACCAATTTGATACTGGTTAAACTATTGTATGGTTGGGTAATGATCAATGAAAATGGTTGGTTGATAATCAGTGAATGGTTGGTGAATGGTAAATGGCCATTGACCAGCATGAATGAACCATGATGAAGTTGATAAGCACGTATCAAAGATTATCACTTACAAGGTCAATGGACAAACATGACATCCCGTGGCTGTCAGTCACCATACTTCCTGGTTCATCATGGTGGTTCGGTTTATCATGCAACCAAGCCTTGGAGAAACCAGGTCAACACCATATGGTCACCTGTTCAACGACATCCCAGCTGGTCAATAGACTTTTTTTGGTGGAACCAGGGTGGATCCATGGGGGATGCTTATCCAATTGGCGATCGCGTTCAGGTGAGGCATGCAGAATCCATGGAAAATGACTCTTGGCTTGAGAACAAAACAGCGGGATAGAATTGCAAAGGGCAAAGCAATTGCAAAAGTTTCAGGATAGTCATGACAACGGGATAAAATTGCAAAATGATTGAACACCTCTCTTGACCCCGGCAGATGATAGCAGATGCGTAGTTTACTCATGCTATATGGATGATAAATGTTGAGAATGACGGGATGAATAGGATTAGAATGGGGTGAAGATAAGACGAGGACGATGATCCAGCAGAAGCTCGTGGATACACTGTTGCCCAAGTCATGGTTGTTTTGCATGCGGCTGGACACACGTTTTCTTTGCGAAATGTCGACGCCATCAGCAAATCATACGATGTTTGACATGAATTTTGTAAATCTGACAGATTCTCATCATATTTCTTCCGTTGTTCAGACATTTTTGTGGTGTTCGGATAGATGCGAACCTGGTAACGAGCGTTCTTGTTGCAACAGCCGCTCCGAAGTCCCGATCCTAGGTGCGTGTCCAGGCGTATTTTCGCTTGCAACGTCACTGGGAGATGTTCGGCCGGGGGAATGGTGAGACTTGGAATTTTGCTGAGACTTTCCAATGGTAGACCTGAACTCAAAAAACCGTCATGTAGTGAACTCGTTTATTCAACACATTTCAACACATTTCAACCCATTTGTGAAATCTTGGGAGTGTTCAGTTCTCAAAATTATAGGACGTGGCACGTGGGTGTTTCTCAAAATAGGGATACCCCAAATCATCCCATATTAGTCCCATATTACTCATTTTTAGTAATAACCAACCATTTTTGGGTGCTCCAGTGGCTTGAGAAACCACCATATAGCACTCATTGGTCCAAAGTGCTGAGAAGTGAACTTTCAGGGGTGGGCAGCAAGCTCCTGGGCCTTCCAAGGTGGACAGAGCTATTTGTCATCATACGTAATCAATCATAGCCATTGATAATAACTATATGATTAATTAGTTCAGTAATCAAATAGTTAATAGTTTGTTCATTAATAAATCACTACCATGGTTTAATAGTAATTCATCATAGATCATGATAGGTAAATAGTGAACTATCGATCAATGGTTGAAACAGAGTGAAACCATTGACGCATTGGCTAGATCATACACCATCCTGCAGCTTGTTGGGTACTAGAATCATCATAGATGTATTCATCATAGTACAACATCATCAGAATGCATTAACATGAATTACTTCTTTGGGCCGCTTGTTTTCAAACAAAGTATGAAATTCAAACATTTTGGGAAGCTTTTCTACTTGTGACACATCCATACGAACAATGTTGAAACATGTTTAAGATTAAAACTTAAAACCCATGTTGCGCACCTTCCTTTGATTGGTGGCAAGTCCCTGGCGCATTCTATGGTAACTGGCAAGTGACCAACTGGTAATGCAACTTGAAAAGAGCAGCGCGAGCTAGACTTCGGTCATTTTTGATTGATCGTTTGTCTATGAGAAACGAAAATCATATTGAGTTTTCAAAGATTATTGACCATTCTTCTTCAATAGATATGGCTGTGGGTCAAAACCCCGTACCCCTGGTTCCCCATCATTAACCATTGTTTTCCCCTATTTTTACTGGTCATTATCCCCTATTATTGGTTGGTTAATATTGACACATAGCCACTGGTCGACTCACTGGTTTACTCGCTGGTTGACCAAAATAGTTGGTTTATTGTTAATAATGAATTCTATTGGATGATTAGGGGGTACCCCTATGGCTTGAGAAACCGCCATATAGATCATCCATGAGAAAACCGAATGCAAAGTTTTCGGTCAACTCTCTGGACTATTTCAATCAGAAATCATGGCTCGAGGCAGGGGTCATGAGTCATGACCAACCATGCGTCCGTACGCCACAGGTTGCACGATAGTCCGGCAGAAAGCGTGAGAAACCATGATTTGTTGATAGGATTAGTTGATAGCATGTTAATAGGATTAGTTGATCGGATTAGTTGATCCGATTAGTTGAACCCAGCCTGGCACTGGCTTGGCATGACATGCATTCACATGATCCACGACGTGACTGCCTTGGTGCTCCCAGCGCCCACCAGGTGACATGCGCCGTGGCACGTGGCCCAACAGTGGCGACGTCTTGGCTTCTTTTCACCTTCTGAACTTTGACCTCGACACGCGCCTGGGACGGCACCGGGCTCCGGGTGACTGACTGGGCGCCGTTATGGCGAGCGATGGCTGGTGAGGGTTGATGGACGTTGATGCGAGTTGAAGATGGTTCCACCTTTACTGCAAAAGATGATCATGAGTCAACTTGAGTGGTTCTCTTAAATTATTTTCTATTGACTGTAGTACAAAACAGCAGATCAATGATTCCAAAAGGTTGAGATGGTCGTTGGGTGCAGGAAAAATGTCATTTTGGGTCCCCTGAACATTTGCTTTTTGCACTCGTACCTCTCTTACTGTCTCTTCTCCTTGTGTAGTGGTAGGTAGAACATGGTAGAACTAGGAAGTAGCTAGTAGGTGGCAGCAGGAAGTAGTAGGTCGTCGTAGGTACGAGGTAACAGGTGGCAGAGGTAAATGGGCTTCAAGTGGTCTACTGTCCCTACTACTATGACTACCAGTGCCGAAGGAAAACCATGGAAGACCTTTGAGAGCATGAGAAGGCTCTAAATTCATTATTCTAAGCATCAGTAATTATGAGAACATCAACCATTAGGAACAGGATACCAACCAGTTTAACCGCAACAGTTATCAACCGCAATAATGATGATTATGATTACGTTATCGGTTGTAGTCCATCATTAATCATCAACCATTAATCATCATTATCATTAGCCATAGGAGAAACCATTGACCTTAATCATCGACCACAATCATTGACCACAAGCCAAAGCCATCAACCATAATCATCGTGAATCATCATTAACCATCTGGTGGTTTCCCAAAATATGGGTAGCCCTCACTCATCCTTTTTATAAACTGTTTGTAGTAATTACCCAACCATAGCTTGGGGTTGCCAATGGCTTGTGAAACCACCATGTTGAATGAGGATCATTCTTGTTTGGTTAAGGGGTACCACCATACATGGAAAAAGAAGCATTGACCATAGTCATCATTCATCATCATTGACCACCATCAACCATATGGCTGTGGGTCAAAACTCTGCACCCCTGGTTCCCGTATCATTAACCATTCTTTTCCCTATAGTTTTGTTGGTTATTATCCCCCATGACATTGGTTGGTTAAAGCCTTGAGCCAGCTCGCCATATATAGCTGGATATAACTGGTATATCCACTATTATTGTTGGTTGTTATCTCCTCTTAATAACCATAAACCATTGGTTCTTTGGTTGGTTGGTGAAAGCCTTGACCCAGCTCGCCATATCATCCAAAACCATTGACCACCATGAAGCATCACAAACGCGCCTCTGAAGGCCACTTTCCAGGCGTGGCACCAGGCCCGGAGCCGGCAGGGGTGGAAGGCCGACGGTTTTTGTGGCAACCTGGATGTGACGTCTATCGGTGATGATTATGAGAGCTCATCATCAATGATAAACCTGGGTGGGTGATCATTGATGATTGGAATAGTCAGCAAGGTGGGTAATCATTGGTGAGTGAATGGTTTATCATTGGTAACCAATCATATGGTGATTGTCATTGATTAGCCATGGTGCGTAATCGTTGGATTTATCATTGGCGAATCATTGGTTGATGAAGGAGGAGTTATGACGGTTGAATTCAGTTCCAAAAATGCTTAACGACCAGGGTTGGTCACCAAACACAGGAACAGTGAATCATTGGGACGGACTTTTGGTCAACCCTGGTGAAACAAAACAGGACCCATAGGATGGCTAATTACTGATGGTTGATGATTTGATGGTTACGCATGGCTGATTGAGTCATTGTGATACCATGCACTGCTGAAGCCCTGGTGACGCTTGGGGTTGCAACAGGCAGCTTGAAGATGTGAAGGTGCGGGAGGGGTTGCCGCTGCTTCTCTGCGCCTCGATTCTGCTGCGCTGGTACTTATATCCTGGTGGCCTTAATCACACAATAAGGAAAGTTACTAATGTCATTGTTTGGTTAAGGATGGTTAAGGGGGGTTCGCCCTTAAATATGAGGATTTCCCTAAAACATATTGTTAACCATTCCTGGTTTCTCAAAATGAAGGGTTTCCCCTAAAATGGATAGTTTACTACTGTCATGAATTGTCAATCAACTGGATGATTTGGGGGTACCCCTATTTAGAGCATTCAAGCACAACGGGAAACTGCCAGTTTGGGATGTACAGTACACCACTTGTGGACAAGACCATTGCAGGCAAACAGAGCCCCAGGACCGCAAAGGACTCAGTGGCCCTGAACTCTCATTGCACCTGGTGATGCCTAGTGGCCTGATGGACTTAGGACCTGGTGTTGAGCATGTGACCACCTGTGTTTGCTGAGGTGTGAACAACCTTGGTGGGGCATTGGATTCCCTGCATAATGGTCGATTTAAATGATGGCACTAGTATGGTAATTCGCCAACAGCCTGCCCATTGTTGAAGGATGAACCAGCCACACCTAGGCGCATGATAGTTTTTTTTGTTGGTAGATCTTCAGGTATAACCTTTCCACCAAGCCCCACCAGCGATTTAGGGACACCACATGACATGATACAGACTCATACTCACTCTATCATCACCAAGATTGTACCAGCCGCATTGACGTTTTCACACCCAAACAGAGCTACGGATCAGCACCTCGAGCATAATCTTCAGCATCTCTTCAGCATCAGAACCAATGCCCACCTCCTCATCACGACCACCGCCAACACCACCAGCAGCGATCGACATCATTATCACAATCATGGTCACCATCATTACCATCATTGTCATCATTTGTCATCATAGTCGTCATCATTGTCATCAGCATCGTCGTCATCACCATGGGTGTTGAATCTGGAAATCACGTCCTTAGATTTTACCAGGAGCAGATGGACGCTGCCTCCTTCATTCAGCAGGCAAAGTCCGGAACGCCATGAAAGTTTCAGCTGTCCACGAATGAAATAGATGGATACTGTAGATTTGTGTAGATTTACGCTGATTTATATGTCCTACATAATCGATGTGAGGACGATGTTCATATAAATACATATATATATATATATATAAGCAGATATTTGACCCATACGCAAGTGATATATGATGAGATCATGGCATATAACTACCTATCCATCTACCTACCTATCTATCTACCTACCTATCTACCTATCTATCCATCCATCCATCCATCTATCTATCCATCTATCCATCCATCTATCCATCCATCCATCTATCCATCTATCTATCTATCCACCTATCTATCCATCTATCCATCCATCCATCCATCCATCCATCCATCCATCCATCCATCCATCCATCCATCCATACATCCATCAATCCATCCATCCATCCATCCATCCATCCATCCATAGAATGATATTGATACCTATTGTGATTTTTGAATATGTAGTGATACAAGTTCAATGATATAGATAGTATTCATATACGGCAATATATACCCACAAAAACCACCGCTTTTTCCAGTCAACAAGGCAAACAAACTGTTGGATGCAAGCCGGTGTTTGTCAAGCACAACAGACCCGTAGCTGTAGCACTAAGCCCTCCAAGTGTGAGGCATCCGAAAGATCATAACTTGTGGAGTTCAGATTCAAGATGCAAAACAACTTAGGATCCCAGTTCAACGTGTGAGGCCCCAAATTGTTTTCTTCCAAGCAAGATACATAAGTACAAATAGTAACGAAGCAACCGTTATTCACCGTCGCAGAGAAGTAACTCCCCTACATCTATGTCCTCAGGCGTGTTGCCTTTTGAACCAAGCAACCATTGCTCTGAATTTCTCGAACTTTGGTTCAAAAAACACGGTTGAAACTTCTGGAGGCTGATCGAATGATAGGCTCAGCCTCCAGACCGGACAATGTGGGATTCAGTGAGTGGATTGAAGGTAGCCATGCAACTCATGAGAAAACCAAGCATCTACAGTGGATTGTTGGTTTCCTGGGTTTATATGTTAGATGCCATGTGTATAAAAGACCCCTGGAAGATCTGCCAAGCAACACCTGTCACACCGCCAGGGAATAGGATCCTGATGGCCTCCAGATTCCCAGGTCTCAACTTTTTTCCCGCCAATGCTGAGACAAAAAGTTGAGTCCTGGAAATTGATTTTTTCCAGTTGAGGCACCTGGAAAGTTGAGTCTGGGTCTCCAGATACACCCTCAAAAAGTGTTTGAGTCTGACTTATTGGCGCAACACTTTTTGAGGGTGTATCACTGGGCCACTTCGAAACCAGTGGGTCCAGTGATCAGGAAATTCTTGTGGCATTCTCCGGAACTATTGGCAGTGAGCCCTTTACAACGGGCCAAGCGAACAGCCGAGGTGCTGTTTGGCCAGGAGGCAGAGGGTGGGTTCAGGGGCGAGAACTTACGATCCCGAGCTGCCAATATATCATAGTGGGCTGTCAAATTCAAGTACAAATTATCCATTACAAATATTGCCAGGATTAGAAACTTCTTTTTGTATGTACTATATATATACTACAGATGTATATGAATATATCTGTGATATGTGCCAATACCCGGCATGTATACCTGTATTTGTCGCATATACATATACGTCGTACGTATGAGCGATCCCCCAAAGGTACGGCTTCATCAAAATGATCAGCTGAATTGAGTTGATTTTGCGGGGACGTACTTTGAATGGTCAGCCCCATTTCAGCAATGTGGAACTCATATGATTCAGGTTGATTGCGATAGGGAATTCTTTTGCTATAGTAAAGCATATTTAAGTACTGTACAAACAGAAGTAAACGCCCAATCATACTACAATCATGACATTATTATGATGCTGCATGCAAGAGATTTAGAACCCAAGGCTGCCAGGAGAACCGTTCCAAATGGTACCGCAAAGGATGTCATGTTGTGACTCGACATATTTGATGTCCAACTTCCCTCAATTTTGACGCAACCCAATCATATCCAAGCCTCATTTGACGGACTCAAACTGGAATGCATTTGATGATGAAATGGGGACTCAACTGGGCAACGAGAGCTGCGAGTTGCACCTACAACTCTTGCAGCGCTGAGATCTTCGGATTGGGGACTCAGCACAAGATGTACCATGGCCCAATTTGGAACCCCATTTGCGCCTTGTCGGTGCCGGACAGGTTCCAAAGGTGGAGGCTGGGACCGGACATGATCGTCCAGCGCAGATGTTACTGTCAGAATCTGTTGGATCACATTGCAATCACCATAGGTGTGACTGTGCATTAGCGCCTCATCCACTGGTAGCCGGGTGACTTCCAGTGGTTTGCCATTGGCGAAAGCGGGGTGCACCCGTCCCACCCAGCGCCAAGACAGTACCAGCAGGCCCCCCCTGCGACTCGTGAGGTGCTGTCGTGCCTGGTGGAACGGAAGCCCATGGAGGCGATGGCTTGCAGCCAACGCTTCGAAGATCGAGTTCTGGGCTTCAAGGAGCCGCCGGAGCGACATGGCATGGGATCACCAGCTGTAGCCACAGCTTGGTGGCTGGTGGTGGCTAGTGATGCTTGGGGAGATCATGACTGGTGTTGCTGGGCAGCTTGTGTTGGGAAACTGGTGGTAAACAGCAGTATCCAAGAAACTGGCTTCTTGATCAACCAGCAGCTTGTCAAATGGCTTTTGAATCATTTGAAACTGGTTGATCAACTGGTATTTGAAGCTGCGTGTCCATGGCTTCACAGCTGGTATCCTTTGGCAGAGGCTGGGTTTGGGGCTCGTCACAGCCAGTTGCGCAGTGATGATGATGGATACTGACTGCTGATGGCAGCCATGTTAGAGCGGAAAAGATGGAATCCAAGCAGCTGACTCTTGGACCAAGTGATGTCAGGGAAAGCCTTGCCATCATGACGCGTCATCAAAAGTTGGACTGCGACGTCTGGCTATCATGAAACAGCGATCCTTTTTCAGGGTTGCTCCAACAACAAGAACGGTGATTTCATGCAACAGCTCGCTGGTGTTTTCCGAAATTTCAATTTGGGTGTTTCTCTTAAAATAGGTGAACCCCCAAATCATCCAATATTTTTCCCGAGAGCGTCTGCGAAGGGTTCTTAGTAAAAAATCAGCTGTATATCAACATCTGTACATCATCACATCAGCATCATCAACATCTGTACATCATCACATCAGCATCATCAACATCTGTACATCATCACATCAGCATCATCAACATCCGCAGATCTAGATCTTCACAACACGTTTTGTCTTGGTACGTTTTGCTCTGGTACGTTTTGCGCTGGTACGTTAAGTTGTGGTGCGTTTTGCTCTGGTACGTTTTGCTGTCTGGTACGTTTTGCTGTGGTAGGTTTTGATTTGGTACGTTTTGCTGTGTGGTACGTTTTAGCTCGGTACGTTTTGTCTTGGTACGTTTTGCTCTGGTACGTTTTGCGCTGGTACGTTAAGTTGTGGTGCGTTTTGCTCTGGTACGTTTTGCTGTCTGGTACGTTTTGCTGTGGTAGGTTTTGATTTGGTACGTTTTGCTGTGTGGTACGTTTTAGCTCGGTACGTTTTGTCTTGGTACGTTTTGCTCTGGTACGTTTTGCGCTGGTACGTTAAGTTGTGGTGCGTTTTGCTCTGGTACGTTTTGCTGTCTGGTACGTTTTGCTGTGGTAGGTTTTGATTTGGTACGTTTTGCTGTGTGGTACGTTTTAGCTCGGTACGTTTTGTCTTGGTACGTTTTGCTCTGGTACGTTTTGCGCTGGTACGTTAAGTTGTGGTGCGTTTTGCTCTGGTACGTTTTGCTGTCTGGTACGTTTTGCTGTGGTAGGTTTTGATTTGGTACGTTTTGCTGTGTGGTACGTTTTAGCTCGGTACGTTTTGTCTTGGTACGTTTTGCTCTGGTACGTTTTGCGCTGGTACGTTAAGTTGTGGTGCGTTTTGCTCTGGTACGTTTTGCTGTCTGGTACGTTTTGCTGTGGTAGGTTTTGATTTGGTACGTTTTGCTGTGTGGTACGTTTTAGCTCGGTACGTTTTGTCTTGGTACGTTTTGCTCTGGTACGTTTTGCGCTGGTACGTTAAGTTGTGGTGCGTTTTGCTCTGGTACGTTTTGCTGTCTGGTACGTTTTGCTGTGGTACATTTTGATTTGGTACGTTTTGCTGTGTGGTACGTTTTAGCTCGGTACGTTTTGTCTTGGTACGTTTTGCTGTGGTACGTTTGGTCTTGGTGCGTTTTGTCTTGGTACGTTTTGCTCTGGTACGTTTTGCTGTCTGGTACGTTTTGCTGTGGTACATTTTGACTTGGTACGTTTTGCTGTGGTACGTTTGGTCTTGGTACGTTTTGTCTTGGTACGTTTTGCTCTGGTACGTTTTGCGCTGGTACGTTAAGTTGTGGTGCGTTTTGCTCTGGTACGTTTTGCTGTCTGGTACGTTTTGCTGTGGTACATTTTGACTTGGTACGTTTTGCTGTGGTACGTTTGGTCTTGGTGCGTTTTGTCTTGGTACGTTTTGCTCTGGTACGTTTTGCGCTGGTACGTTAAGTTGTGGTGCGTTTTGCTCTGGTACGTTTTGCTGTCTGGTACGTTTTGACTTGGTACGTTTTGCTGTGGTACGTTTGGTCTTGGTACGTTTTGTCTTGGTAGGTTTTGCTCTGGTACTTTTTGCGCTGGTACGTTAAGTTGTGGTGCGTTTTGCTCTGGTACGTTTTGCTGTCTGGTACGTTTTGACTTGGTACGTTGTGCTGTGGTAGGTTTGGCCTTGGTACGTTTTGTCTTGGTACGTTTTGCTCTGGTACGTTTTGCGCTGGTACGTTTTGATTCGGTACGTTATGCGGTGCGGTACGTTTTGTCTTGGTACGTTTTGCTGTGGTACGTTTTGCTGTGGTACGTTTTGCTGTGGTACGTTTTGCTGTGGTACGTTTTGCTGTGGTACGTTTTGCTCTGGTACGTTTTGCGCTGGTACGTTTTGCGCTGGTACATTTTGGTTTGGTACGTTTCGATTTGGTACGTTTTGCGGTGTGGTAGGTTTTGTCTTAGTACGTGTTGCTGTGGTACGTTTTGATTTGGGACGTTTTGCTGCGGTACGTTTGGTCTTGGTACGTTTTGTCTTGGTACGTTTTGCGCTGGTACGTTTTGCGCTGGTACATTTTGGTTTGGTACGTTTCGATTTGGTACGTTTTGCGGTGTGGTAGGTTTTGTCTTAGTACGTGTTGCTGTGGTACGTTTTGATTTGGGACGTTTTGCTGCGGTACGTTTGGTCTTGGTACGTTTTGTCTTGGTACGTTTTGCGCTGGTACGTTTTGCGCTGGTGGGTTAAGTTGTGGTACTTTTCAATCTCTGGTAGGTTTTGCTGTGGTAGGTTTTGATTTGGTACGTTTTGCTATGGTGCGTTTGGTCTTGGTACGTTTTGTCTTGATACGTTTTGCTGTCTGGCGCGTTTTGCTGTTTTACGTTTTGCTCTGGTACGTTTTGTGCTGGTACGTTTTGATGTGGCGCGCTTTGTCTTGGACCTTATAAGGTTGTGGTGCGTTTTGCTCTGGTACGTTTTGCTGTCTGGTACGTTTTGACTTGGTACGTTTTGCTGTGGTACGTTTGGTCTTGGTACGTTTTGTCTTGGTAGGTTTTGCTCTGGTACTTTTTGCGCTGGTACGTTAAGTTGTGGTGCGTTTTGCGCCGGTACGCTTCATCATCGCAACCTTCCCATCATTTTCTCCTACTTCATTATCATCACCATCATCTTCACCATCATTTTCGCTGCATCTGTAAATCGATCCGTTATTATTTTTGCTACGTATACTTGAGGCTGCTATAACATCGCTTTTTTCGCTCTCGGGCCAACCGTCGTCTAGTATAATCATTTTTATCATAATTACAATGCACCATCCATTTTGGAGTTCCCAGTTTAAGAAACCACCACGTGGTAACCTCTGGGGATCGCAAGCAGCGCTGCGAAAGCATATGGGTCGTGCACGCACCAGGAGTGGCTGGGCAACATTCCGCAGACACGTGTGGTGGTGGCCCCTTGGACTGCGACGGGAGCTTCCCTGGCCATGATTCAAAGTCATGGTCCAGATTCAAAGCTGGGTGGATTGCTTTTTTGGCTTTTTTGGGGATTGATTTACCATATGTGCAAGGGTCAAAACACGCGTAATGGAGTTGTTGATTGCAGCCGCCGTGGATATGTAAAAAGTAAGATTTACTGTGTGTAGCGATGGGGACCCTCGGTAGCGATACCCCTTTCTATAATGTAAAGTTATGGACATGTATTTTACATATACTCTTATTTATAGAATTGTGTTTGAAAGGGATGGCAATCATTTTGTCTAGAATTTAGGTGTGTTAAGCCAACCTCGCTCGCAAGCTGGGCATTGGTAGCGGACCTGCGTAGAAAGTCCCAGAAGACTAAGAGGCTAGATCAAGACTTCAAGTCATTCAAGTCCGAAGAGAAAGTGGCTTCAAGATGACTTGCTATCAGATCCCTGCACATTGGCTGCTCAGAAGATTTGCCCACGCAGGCAAGTCCAACCTAATCAAGGCAGTTTTGGACCATACACCCCAAGCTTGACTTGGCAACAGCAAAGTCATTAGAATCCACAGAAAAAAGGGTACAGGAACACTTTTGCCAGGAATTAGAGACTTTGACCCGCGCGGAGCGATGCCCCTAGCGATGCCAATCGATACCCAGAGCGATGCCCAAATGTGCTCAGAACGCAAAATCCCCCACGAGCCAGCAACCTGTTCAAGGCTTTTTGTAGCATTCTGAGAAAATGCAGAGCCTGCAGCAGCTCTATGATTCATCCGGGCCCATGCCGCGTGCAAGAGGACCGACCAGTCTCAAAGCTAGCCCAGTGTCCTGCAAGAAGTCGGTTTGATTATGCTTCGGGTTTTTCTTTTTTCGCAACTTGCGAGAACAAGTAAGTAATATGCTGCCGCTACGGTATCAAACCAAACCCAGCCACACGCCCACTGCAGAGCAAGAGGGTTGGCTGATACAGTTGCTGTAGCTTTCTGTTTGCCATTGTCAATTCTATTTCGGGACGCTACGGAAACCTCAGCTTTCCGTTTCTTTTGCTCGACTAAGAAATGTGAGTTCACATACAAGTACATGCATGCATCGCGGGGCGGGAGGCGGCGTCCGCAATAGGTTTATAAGTAAAGTTACACAGCCCGGTCCAAGCTGATGGCAGCCGAACTTGACATTTTGTCCATTTTTTGAATTTCCCTGTGTGTAGTGATGGGGACCCTCGGAAGCGATGCCATGACCATGAAACTAACAATGAGTTTTGACCGTCGCACATATGAGTGTTTAGTGTTTCTCTCAAAATAGGGGTACCCCCAAATCATCCCATATTAACCAGTCATAGCAACAAACCAGCCATTTTTGGGGCTCCCCATTTTAAGAAACTACCATACAACCACTAGAAGTTAGACTTTTTTGCAAGGAATTTAACAGCCACCAAGAAAGGCGATTCATGGGGCGGTTCATGTTTTTTCAATGAGATCCTTATGGTGGGTGTTTCTTAAAATGGGGAACCCTCAAAAACAGTTTTTTTCTTGCTGTAAATGTTTGATAGTGGATGATTTGGGGGTACCCCTATTTTACGAAACCAATGGGTCAATAGTACTGCAACCCATGGGTGATATTGATCAATAATCATAGTTGGAATACTGGTGAATGATAGACACCCAGGATCACCCAGGGGTATGCATGTCGGCTGTCTCTTCACAGCTACACAACGCCCATGCGGCCTCGGCGTTTTCGTCTTAGGTAGCCCATTGCCAGTTCTTTTCCAAACTTTTGGGAAAAGGCCGTCGGCTCAGCTGGGGGTTTGTCTTGGTCCCATTGGTGGTTTGGGGTCCTTGGGACCTATGTTGTGACTTACCTTTGGGTAATCTTCATTTTCCTGGTGGTTTCAGTTTTTGGTTGGTATCTAATATGTATTTCTATATTGTGAAAAAAAATATATATATATATAGATATATATATACATATTTGTTAGATATGTGCAGTTTTACCCAATGGATTCTAAACATGATTTCCCAACTGTATTAGGGATGGTTGGTTGGGTGACAAACACGCATGTTTTTGGGACTCCACGTTGCCCACCAACCAGTTCATCAAGCTACAGACCCGGTCTTAACGACTGGATGGACATGGTCAGTGTATCTTAGGTCGCGCAAGCAGATGGTTATCAAAGCTTCTCAAGTCTTATCAACACCTATATGAATGTGTATAAACGTAAATTCTGATTAGCCAGCCAACCATGAATGACTATATTCACTGATGGTCACTAATTAACCAGCCAATGTCCTTGACACCATAATCCATCAAAAAGGAAGGGGTTTCAATATGGGTCCTGAGAAGCAAGGTTTTGGATGCCAATGGTGGTTATTAATGGTGAAGAAACCGCCATTATCCAAGCTTTGTGAGGCATCACTGCCCAACCATTCCAAAATCTCGTTAAATCCCATGAAATCAACCCACCATTTTATCCCTAACAGAAAATCTGGTGTAGAAGCCATCCTTACCCACCCAACCAACCAACCAACATAACCAACGAACGAACCAACCAACCAACCCACCCAACCAACCCCTGGGACCCCGTACGGGCGGCCACGAGCCACGCCGCACGCGGTCACAATGAGGCTTCGGCTGGGACCGGTACCTGAGCAACGCGGAAGTGAAGCGTTGCACCTTCGACCCCGAGATGGGCGTCCCTGGGCGCGACGTCACGTGGGGTCCAGCGGATCTCCCGGGGCTTCGTTGTGGTGAATGGTGGTGAATCATAGGACTAACCCCATGGTCAATGCATAGAAACATAGGATTCATATTTATCGATAAATCCATTGGTTTATGAAAATGAACTGGAATTGAACCTGTTCACTGGGTTGGTTGATGGGAAAATTGGGAAACCAGTGTTGTTACCGCCAGTCTTAGGGGTTTCCAACGTAGATTTTCTCAGAGAAAACCATTTCTGGCAGGATCAACAATTCATCCTTTAGATACTTCCCGATTGGCACCACACTGGTGAGATAGAGTCCAAACATCGCAATTTTCATTGGCGAACAATCCAATTACGAGTAGATGGCAATTTGATTATGCCCAAATGACACTAGGGATACTCCGAAGATCTCCAAGCTTGGATAAATTGTCGATGGATAAATTGCAGGGGGCCAGCATAGGGCAGAAAGCAACCTGGCGGTCCAGGTTGCAGTGAAGACAAAAAACATGGCGGTTCGACTACTATTCAACCCAAAAAAAACCAACTGGTGAACTTGCAAACGAATGAACTGGTGAACTTCCCAGCAAGGACTGAATTGAGCGGTACAGTATTTGCTCATGTTTTGGGTGTTCACCGGGATGAATGGTTGCTTTGAGCCACAGCTGGTCGGTGCTATCCATCACCATGAATGCTTAAGACTCCCCGCAGAAGGCTGGTTAGGTCCAGTGCGCTCAGTAACATCAATCGCCAGCACCGTTGCTGTACACCTGTTTGATCGTTTGGGCATCACGAAGTTTGTGAATTCCAGTGCAACAAGAATTGGGAAAATCCGCTGACAAAGCGTATGCAAAAGGGATCAGAACTGGCACTTTTCAGACACTTTTGCAGAATCGGCATGGTCCCGGGAAAAGTTCATCTATATACATATATCCAAGGTAGTCCAGGATACTTTTTTAGTGGTACAAAGCATTTTCCTGGACTTAACTTGGAAAAAGGTATCCCAAATGGGTCCTCCCCAAAGCTGAAGTGTAGCTTTTGTCTCCAACAAGGGCAGCGGGCACGGTAGACGGCTTGGCCACCAGGATATGATTTCTCCTCCCCGGGGGAAGCGAGGTCTTTGAAGACTTGGAATGCCTTTTTCAAGCTGATGAGGGCAGTAGTGATGAGCAATGAAACGGTAGGACCTCTTTTTTTTCCGCGGGTGTCACTTGAGCAGTGCCTTTGACCGAACTTTTGTTTGACAATTATTTTTCCACCTTCCAGCCTTTGTTTGTTATTATTAAGCTATGATTGACTATGATCAACCAGTATACCCCCCACCATTTACCACACGCCGATGAAGATCGTTGCTGTTGAATCCTGAGAATCATGTGGGGATACTGCCCACTTGGTGACTCCCACGCTGGCGGACGTTTTGGTCGCCAAACAAATTGAGCCCTGGGGCCGCAATCGCCGGTCCAGAGTCGCTCGCAGCACTTGGCGCATTGTCAAGATGCATGCTGCCCTGAAATTTGAGATGCGACTTGGTTGGCTGTTGAAGCCAAACACTTCGAAAATCTGGGGAGTTACTTCACATCCTCTGAATATATTCAGAGAGTTTCATTGTCACGTTCAAAGCTTCTGACGATTTCAGGGCTGAAGTTGCACTCGCGCGATTAGAAAACAACGAAATGCAGTGCATCTTTGGGTGGGGTGGATGCTAGTCGGACGATCCAAAGTGATTCCATTTATAGACGTGCATTCGATGCACTGCGAAGCATAAATTTGGCCACTGATTTTAATCAGTGGTGATTTCAATCGTAGAGTAAGATAGTCTATTAACGAATTGTTCCAGGTTTCGCATTTATTTGCTGGTTTCTTAAAATAGGTAACCCCCAACGTGGTTCGTTTCTTTCCAACTAATAGCCATTAATCTTGGATGATAACTGGGGGTACCTCTGACTTGAAAAACCACCATTTGGAGAAAACATCTGAATCGCCCAATCCGTCGCATTCTCTCGATGAAACTTTACTAGTGACGAGAGTGCAGAGTCAAGAGCGGTAAATATCCCAGAACAATGCCTATCAGTCCAACAGGTAATTGTAATATATTGTAATACCGTAGGTGGTGAAACAAGTACCATAGGTGGTCAACTACCATAGGTGGTCAAACATGCAGATTATCCCAGTCTTGATGTTGACCACCTATGGTAATCTGCAACAGTGATTTGTTCAACATTTTTCCGTGTTCAGCATCACCCGCTTCACCAGTGATCTTAGCATCGCTTGAGTACGGATCCCCTGATTGAGGGAGATCCATACCAGCCCTGATGAACTGCATCGCCCTCAAGAATCAACGGTTCTTAGCTCGTCGGTGGTTTTTTCAACGTTTTCGAGATGTGATTGGATGGAATTGCTAGACTGCATAGATTTGTATGGTAAATGGTCATTCCCACACACTCCATGTATGGGATATTTGATTGCCAGCATTTACCTATAAAAACCTCTACATGTAACATAAGTAGATAGTAAACCATACATAGAGGATCTGGGATTGATCGCACACTGTTGTGTCATCTAGAATCTGTTCATGTGAGAAACAACTCGCCTTGACGTCGCAAACAGATCCTTACAGCCCGGGGGTGGAACTGGTTGCAGCTAGTGACCGGTGTGGTGAACCACGGTAGGCTATCGCTGGTGGCAAGAAGTCAGGGGCCCAGAACTGCGATGGTTGCGGCGGACTTGGCATTGTGGTAGTTGTCAGTTGCAGCACAGGGGTTGCTCCAGACCTGGAATCTTTTCAGTGATGATCGAGTATTGAAACATAATGAAATCTATGCAGGAATGTATTTTAGATGTGCGTATGAGTAGATTGTCAGCAATACATGTGTAGTTGCAGGATTACAATGTGCATGAGGATACTTTGATGAATATTCTCTGGATGGAACTGGAGTTGGAAGGGTGGCCTCAGGCACACAGGAAACCTACGGTTTGCAAAGAAGACCCCAGAGCGCAAACCATTGTAGTTGGGGATTGCACCTCAGGATAGTTGGCCCCTATTGCTTATGATCTTCCCACATTGTCATATGTACCATAAATGTAACAACCATAAAGGTCACAATAGATGACTATAAATCAGCATAAATACCAACAAATCACAGCAAAACACCATAAATCACAACACAACACTATAAATCACCACGCAACACCACAAACCACATCAGATCACCATATAAAACACCATCCACTACCATGAATCACCATCAATCACCATAAATCACCATAGAATCACCATAGCTATCCGTTGGACATCGTTGGACCAGGATAGCTCAGAATGGCCCTCAGCATCCCGAGCGGCGGATGGGCCGAGGCGCTTCAGCTACAGCGACTTTGAGAAGTACTTTCGGAAGGCACGGTGGCACCAGCCTGCGGGAGCGCTAGTGAGCAGGGAGTGCTGGGTCGAAGCCGCAGCTTGCGCCCCAAAGCTATGGTTGGTTTATGATCATGGATTTATGGTTGGTTACCATGACCATGGGGATATGTTCTGTATGATTGTGATTCTTCAGAATCAAGATTGAATTGAGCAGTTATGAATGGCTTTGGCTTGTTAAAGAAAGGGTAATCTTGAGAGAAGGGTAGCTAGATAGTCAAGATTTAACATCATCCAACTATAGCTTTATGTATCTTTATTATGTACCATATTTGGCGCCCTAGTCATACTTGAAGTACCCTTAGTTTATGCATCAAGCCTAGATTTTGTCTTATATTTGTTCACTTTTGTTCGTGTGTGTGTGTGTGGGTGGGGAAGTTAGGTGCTTGAAGCATATTGCAGGGTGTGTACATAAGACATTTAAACGTCGTTTCACGTTGAGACTGAAATTCCGAAATATGAAATACGCGCGCAGCTGTTTGCAAGTTACGTGACACGTGACCCAAAGATATCACCACGGGAGGTGAATCAGTTGGAATCTCTATTTTCATTTGAGGGGCATAAGCCTTGAGTCTACCCCAAGGGACAATCTCGCAATGACCAAGAGGAAGATTCTCAGAATTTCGGCAATTTCTGATTTGGTTTATGATCATATTAACCAACCAACTCATGGGAGATAAGTGTTCACCACCAAAACTAAAGGGAAAACAATGGTGAATGCTGGGGGAACCAGGGGGACTAAGGGTTTTGACCCACTGCCATTTGCCAAAAGCTGGGCGTTACGACTGTGTGGCGCCGGCGTTTTGAAGGCAGTGGTGGCGGCGACTCCCCGGCCGCCCAGCAGCCAGAACCGATCGGCCAGAGCCCATGCTGGGAGATGTTGAAGATGTGATGGGCTATGGTCTATAGGTCATGACCAGTATAGGTTGAACAACTTGACTACTATAGGTTGTGAACTAGTATGTTTATAGGTCGTGACTTCTATAGGTCATGACCAGTATAGGTTGAAGTCGCACACTTGACTTCATGTTGTGGGTTTTTTCTGCAGCCGAAGCTGTCTAGAAGTCGCACACTTGACAGCTTCGGCTGCAGAAAAAGAACGTCATGACCAACTGTCTAGAAATTGAGGAGGTGAACATCCCAATTCTTTGGACTGTTTTGCTCATGAGATGTGAACGGCTGGGGTACCATGGTCTTGACCCACAGCCATATGGGCACATGATGGGTAATGATCAAAAACAAACAAGAGAAATAAGTGAATTGTAACAGCAAGATCCAACGCCTTTCATTCTTCAATTGACAGCCGCATATCAGACATGTTGTAGCAGATGCAACTACAGATGGAATGTTGATGGACGCTGGGAATCGGTAATTTCGATGCTGTTGCTGTGAATTTGCTTTATATGGGCTGAATAGTTCGAAAAACCAGCAGCTACTAATCAATCTTGTGACCCAGTCATTTGATCGTCGCTTCGGCCTTTCTTGGCATAGGTGGGCTCCGTTACTTGGAGCAGCATTTGATGACATTTCAGCATCGATTCTTTAGCTTGGAAATGGTGTTGTCACATTTTAGTGCATGGTTATGTATGGTAAATACTTGTGACCTTGGCCCTTTGTGACTTCGGTTTGGTTGATTGACTATCTGTGAAACCGCCAACGACCATCCCAAACCGTTTGTCTCCCAAGATTTTCGCCCCCTTGGCTAATAACAGGGTTAACCAATCATAAACCCTTACTGTATCCATATGGTCACTATCCATTTTGGAGATATTGTTTCCCACCTTGTTGATGGACTTGCACGGCTTGCGGGGGTGAACCCACCAGCCGTTAGCAGCTGAATCACCGCCCCATCAACGGCTCTGAAGCGCTCGAAGCGCGCTCGAAGACCAGCTGAGTGCAGCCCTGGCCCACGTTGATCATAACTTTTTGCAGGGGGAGCCCCTTGGGAAACCAATGGAAACCAAGGGAAACCAAGGAATTTGGGTGGTAATTTTTTTCATAGCGCATCATAGTACCATCTAGTACCTCCACGTACCTCCTAGGTGTGAGTGAAGTTGGACTAGGTGAATGGACCACGCTCTATGGTTGCTTTGTTGAGATGTGGTTACTCGAAACTGATGTCAGCATCTAACCATTGATATGACTGCCCTGATTGAGCATCCCATTATTAATCAACCATTGAAGCCATTATCAACCCTTAGTAGCCATGTCCATTGATAGTTGTGCCCCAATACACCCGGAACACTTGGATCCTGCACACCGAGTCCACCCGTGTCTTCATCATCGGCCCGGGCTTTGGAAATCAGCCTCTTGCCTGGAGACAGCAGGTTGGTTAGTAGAGAGCTGGTTGGAGCCAGGGGCATCCCGCTCTACCTGAAGGGGGAGCGAGGCCAGGAGCGACCAGGGAGCGGTGTGAACTGAACAAATGCTAGTTCAGTGGTGAAAGCAACAACCTTGTTTCTACAAACAAACTTGATGGAGTTTAGGGGAAGGCATCATGAGTTTCGCAGGTATTCTAGCTTTGAGCGGAGGGGCCCAAGTGCACGAAACATAGAGATTGTTTGGATTCATAGTGATGAGGGCTTCTGATGTTCGCCGCCGATATCGTTCATAACCTTGAATATTTAAGAGGCAATCAGATACCAGCAAGAAGAGGCTACAACTAGAAATTTACACTGACTGAATCCATGATCCCGGGCAAGGGTTTGGCAGTTGGCTTCCCGAGATGAATACCATGATTCAATGCATTAACACGGGTGTTTCCTGTGGGGATGCCCCAACTAGTTGCTGTCACACCAACCTTATGTCCTCCATGGTTCATGCTGTCACTGGCACTTTGACTGGACCCCTATGCTTGGTCAACCGCCTTGGCTTGCAGGGGACTGTTGCTGAAGAGCCACGGACGTACCGACCAACAAGGAGAGTCAGATAGGAAATCCTTCCCTTTCACTTCCACTTGGGCCCTTACGGAGTCCAAGGTCAACCTTAACGACAGGGGTTTAAGTGCGTTCACATGCAATGGCTGTTTGGTGTTGGTTGCCGGTTCCTGAAAGGCCCAGCAGAGGTGTCTTCAAGGCCAGGCAAAGAGGTATGCCCAGTGGAGCTACCACACCCGAAGGGTCTTTGTTTCTTTGAAGGCCATCCCATAAAGCATCAGTGTTACCATCATTTATCAATTTTGGGTGCAGTCAAGCCCATTTACCAATATATTGATCAGCAAGGCCTGTTATCAATACATATTTTATATAAATACATTTATATATATATATATATATATAGATAGTTACATATTCTTATATACAATTATCACATACCTACAGCGGTGTATATACACCTCTCCACCTCTCCATTGATCACTGCTGTCGCGACGACTCGCACGTCACCAAGGATCAACCCCCGGCAGAGCCGGATGGTCGAAGCAGCAGGGTACAAGGCCCCGGTGCCATTGCGGATACACAAGGTTTTTTCGCACGTTGCGTCGCGGTTCATTCGCAGCAAGTTTGGGGAAACAATCTGCTCATCAGCGCCATTTGCGTGTGGAATTGATGGGTTTCTGAGATTGACCTGGGACTGTCAGGTACAGACCCACTTGCCACCTCCAAAACTGATACTTTCAAGTTGTACCACGGGAGAAGAAGGGCCCGATTCTTGGAAGTAACTGATATGAAGCATCCAGCTGCAGTGAACATCATCCACCCGAAACTGGGAACGCCTTGACACCATGGGATGCCGTGGCTGGGTGTTTTTGATTAGCAAGGGCAATGGTGAGCTGCAGTTGATGGATCCCACAGATGGTGCAGGGTGCTTTGGGCTGGCGGGATAGTGCTTCGAAGTGGGGACAGCATGGCTAAGATTTGATTCAACTTGTCCGAATTCGACCAAAATTCCTTAGAGACCAAAATTCCTTCGAGAGATAGACATGCTTCCAATGTTCATCCTTGCAATCCGGATGAGAAATGTCAGGATAGCGCTCGTGCTTTGGATTGTTGTTAGCTCTACGTGAGATATTTGTCCAATGGCAGGATTTGTAATGATCCTTTTGGATTGTTAATTGATTTGCAATTCAGATACAATAAGTTTGTCCAATTTTGTCAGATTCTTTTTACTGATGGCCCTGATGGCTGTCCACAACGACCACAACGTTCATGATCGCTAACGGGTGGCCCTGGTGGGCTACCAACCTAGTAGTTGATGGCTGCAGCTGATTCAGGTGGGATGGTGCTTCAGCGTGCCCAACCCGGAGATTCCCAATTTTCCGGTGGAGCCCTACCTAGGCCCAGAGCCAGGGTCAGGGCGCCAGCTTGAGGCATCATGGCTGTCAATGATCATCACTCGTCAATGATCAACTCGCATCACCGTGCACCACCAACCATCATCTGGTTATCTGCTTGGTGGTTCGATTCACATTTTTTAATTTCCTAGTGATTACACTCTGGTGATCTAACATAGCAATGGATAATCCACCATTTGTAGATTACTTATCTATTGGAAATGGTGATTTTCCATTGCCATGTTAGATCACCAGAGTGTATTAACAACTGGTTGGTTGACAAGCATGCATATTTTTCATGGGGGTGATTCAACCACCAACCATCATCGACCATCACCAACTCTGAGTTTTGAGAAGCTTCGGCAAGGGCCTGGGGAAGGAGCTGACGAGATTTGCTGTGACCCTGGAATACCTAAAATCTGCTTCTCAGCAACCGTAAACCACACGGCGGGCTTTCTTCGAATGGGGAACCCCAAACATAGTTGGTTTATTAATACACAATGATGAATATGGGGTGACTTGGGGGTACTGCGATGACTTGAGAAACATCCACAGGTAAACTCCTTGAGCCAAGCCATGACGATAGATCATGACTACTAGCCATTTGCGTTTGATCTCACATTGACATGGAGTCAGTTGGGGCAGCTTGGAGCAACTCAGCATCATCCACACGTTTGGGCTCCACGGGTATAATTTCGAGTCAAGCCACCAAAATGCTTTCTAGATTTCACATCTTGAGGTTTAAAAACTGACTTAATTAATACCCCCGGTCGATTTTGGCTGATCACTTGTCATTTTTTTGCGCACGAAATCTCAACCATGTTCAGGAAGTAATGATACGCGCTGATGCGTGTTACATAGAATTATGGGCCAACACCTCGCTGTCTATGCATTCAGGCTACGTACATCATATGTGTAGGTACAAATATAAAACATGCTGACTGAAGCTTCATGTCAATTGATTCCTTCCATACGGTCCGCATCCGTCATCACTATCCTCAGCGGCCAGAACAAATCAAAGCCGAGATGGATGCGTACGAAGTCCAAGTCGAAGATCGTTGACCTCATGGGATCGAAAGGAATTCGAATCACTGTGTCATAAGCACCATCACAAGTGGGTTGGCTTGTCTATTACACAGTGATTTCGCGGGGGTTTAGGATGGTTTAAGCCTTCAAGTCATTTTTGAAGATGCCCTGGCATCTTCGCTTTGGAGCAGGTTCAATGGGTTGCTGGTTGACAGGTGTGCTTCGATGATAACCACCACCACCCTGGTGCTTTTTGTGTGCAGCTTGGATTTCACCAGCACCAGCACCGTGATATACCGCGATGATCAGATTTTTTTGGCTCAATTCCCCACCCAAGCAGCCTTACCAACACTTGAGCCACTTGAACCACTTGAACCATTTGACCACCCGTGCATTTGGCCACCCTGGAAGCGCCCTTAGGTTTCGACCCCATGTCATTGTGGGTGCCTCCAAAGGCCCCCAAGCAGCGCGTGGCGTGTAGCTCCAATGATGGTGGTGAATTGTTGGTATGGCTATGGGTCAATATTAATCTACCAATAATGGGGGATAATGACCAACAATAATAAGGGAAACGCTGGTTAATCATAGGGGAACCAGGGGTACGGGGTTTTGATCCACAGCCATATCCCCCGATGTTTGAAATACCACGAAAGTACTGTACGACAATAGGGGGATATACCAACAAAATATAACCACATACATGTAATGAAAAATGATCATCGTTACTGCAATGATGATGCTGTATCAATACTGAACAATGGTCAGCGATCAATGATTTTTGTTGCTTCTGTTGCTTAGGGTATGTTGGGGTCGTTGACGGCGACAAGTCGGTGTGGCCTTACACCGCAGGCGGTGTGTACATCATTGGCCTTTGGCGCCGTGGCTATTGGCGCGGGTGCGAGTCCAAGAAGGGGTGGCGGCCTGGAGTTGTGGCTGAAGCCGGTCATGGGCGTGGTTGCGGTAGTGCTTGTTTTTGCTATTGTCGTTCCTGTTTTTGATGGTTACTTAATGATGGATATTGATGCTTAATGGATCTCAATGGTTAATGATGGTTAATGATGGCTACTAACTGCATGGTTAATGATGGTTAATGATGGTTGTTGATGGCTACTGCTGTTGTTCCCGTTGTAAGTTGGACTATGTTGGGGCTTGATCATCAGCTAGCCGGTGCTTTCCTGTGCTGTTTGCAGCTCCATCAACTGCCAACCGAGAGATGTCAATAGGATTCTTTCGATTGGTTTTTTGGAAATCGTGAATGATTCACGTACATATTGTGATTTCCACCGTATGGAATGGGTGCTGGTGTGCACATCCTAGAGGAATAGAATGTCGAGCATGCTTTTCCTCCTGTCATTGGGTATCCATTCGCCGCCTTAAAAGGAAGCTTTTGCCTATCCAAATATACTTGTATGTGCATGTGTGAGCTGGCATTGAGCCAGAGGGCGGTAGAGGAGGATGAAGGGTGGAAGAAGCAGAAGAAGCAGAAGAAGAACAAGCAAAATCAAGGAAAAGAGAGAGATAAACATAATCAACAAGAGATGCCACCTCTGTTAGCAGTTTCATGGTTTTCAACAACTTAACCAACCAGCCGACTGGCTGCTGTGGCCGCCTTTGCATCGCACTTCAGCAGGCCGACCGTGTTAATCAACGCGTCGGAAGCTGAAAGTCCTGGCCGTTGGGTGTGAAACTGGTCCCACAATGGATGCATTGGGAAGTTACATCTGTGCGTAAGGATGTAATTACTGACATTCAATGAGAGATCCGCATTAATAAACCCATCCCAATGCATTATTCAGCAGTCATTAATCATTAATTATTAATCATTATGACCATTATGAACCAGTATCATTATTAATTAGTCATCATCATTAATGTTTGTCAATCATGACCCCAATTTTAAGCAGAAATCGCTTCTCCAAGAGTGGGGGATTTATCCATTCCTGGATCTCCCAATAGCAATTCTCTTTGGACAAAGGATCAGGACTTGAAGCCAGCACGGGTTGGTCGTTGCAAGCGCCACCCATGACGCTCCAAGGCATCCAACCTGTCGTCAACTGCCACAGGTCGCTGTCGCCGTGGTGGAATCCTTGAGGGCAGTTGGAACCATGGATATTAGCCATGGATATTGGCCATTACTAGTTAGGGTGGTGATTTCTCCAGCCAGTTCGGGAACCCCCAACAATGATTGGTTTATGAACAACCCACTACATATCTAATTTATTTATCTATTTTATATATATCTAATCTATTTATCTATATGTGGATACCTAATCACTGTGAACCCACATCTACTCATAGGGGACTCGATTCATATAGCACCTCCATGCCAGGCACCGAGCGTTTGCACCTTGGCGCGCCAGGAAGCGAACGTGGTGATCGCGGTCGGTTCCAACGATGAGGTCTACCCCATTGGCCGACATGACTTGGAGGCGGCTGAGCAGCGCTCTGGTAGCGCCATGCATCACCATCGCCATGCGAGGAAACCCTTAGAGACCAAATACATAGGTATGTGCCAAGCCATCAGGGCAACCAATAACCCACAAAAAAATGATCATTTTACTAGGAAACCATAATCACTATCGAACATAATCACTATTGACCAGGAAACAACAATATGTACAATCATGAACATTGATGTTCATTTTGCAAGAATACCCTGGTGAACATGAACAGTACAATGAACACAACCCCTATTGACAGCTATAATCAACCATTATTGTAGCCATTATGAAACATTAATTAAGCATTAATTAGCCATATAAGATATTCTAAAGAACATGTAGTTGTCACATGATATCATATCATTGAGCATGAATTGACCAGTATGATTAGCCATCATTAGCCATGAATTAACCATCAATTAGCCATGTATAGGTATGAAAAAAACCCATGATTCTGGATCTGTCCAATCTGTCAGGGCATCATGAACACCGGCGGGATGAACAAGACCTTCTTGTACTTCACCTGCGATAGTGGCCGCCTGCCCAGCGGGCAAATCTCAAGACAAGGGGACACGCACAACCAGGAGCGCAGCTCGCTACACAACTGGGGCGAACTGGCGAACTGGCTATGGTCAATGGGGAGGTCGTGAAGGATCAATCAGTGGTGTGGGCGTTTTCTTCTTGCCAAGGTGGTTGATCAGTTCAGTATTTGGCAATGGCTTGACCGTTCCCAATCTACCCATCTGTCCATTTCAGAGCATCACAACGAAGTGTTTCAAATAAAAGCGCTGCTCTATTCAATCAATAAAATCAATACGATCAATAGATTCAGTAATCCATAGAAATTCAGGAACACAAAGATTTCAGTGAATTCATCCAGGAACACCAACAAAATTTTCACGACTTCATCGCTGCAGGAGTCCTTGCTGCACCATGACGTGCTGCCGCGGCTCATTGACTCGGTGACGTGTCCGGAGGGTCCGGAGATGCACTTCATCCGCACCTGGAAAGAGAGGCCCGGGGGACCAGCGGTGGGACCAGCCGGGTACCAGGGCAGCCGCTGCGTTAAGGAGATGGCGCTGGGATGAGCGAAACGGAACCTATGTGAACCAACCAGCTGAAACAGCGAGGGATCATCACTGGTGGAATTTGTGAACGCAGCGTTTTTTTTCCGAAGATGTGGTGGTTTCTGAAGTATCCCCCCATTATCATCCAGCTTTATATAATCATTGATCATTTAATTTATGGTAGGAAACCAACCATAACTTTGGGGTTCCCTCAACTGACAATCCCCAACCGCTGGACTGCGAACTGTTCGTTTGTGGCTTCGCCGTGAACATGGACCATGGCTCAGGCTGTCGCTGCAACGTAACAATGCAGAGTTGTGGCTAGGCGCGGGGCAGCAAGCTCTGGAGACGAGTTGTGGGGCGTTCCCTTGCTTCCTGGAGGTCGTACCCGGAAATGGAGGTCTAGGCATAACCTGGTTGGTGGTATTTGGTGGTTTGATTCACATTTTTTATTTTCCCTAGTAATTGTTCACGAATGGTTGGTTGACAAGCATATCATTCAAAGGGAATGAAACCACCAACCAGTAAATGATACTTAACGACATGCACAGATCAAGCCACTGCTGCTAGAAGTCAAGCGATGCGCAACAGCAGATGATTCTTGGTTGCTTGTGACCTTTCATGAACCATTGTCCCAACCACGTTATCAACCATTGTTGATTGTAAACAAATCATTGACCATGCACCATTACTATATTGGCCGGCATTGACCATCATTGACCATCACATGGTTTTGACATTGATTTTTCACCAGGCTTATCTGAAAGGACCCTGCTGACTCCAGCGCTGCCGTAGTTATTGTCGAATCATTTGCCAATCACACTTTTGTAAATTAAACGAAACTATGACTTTCATATTTCAAAACCAGACTCAAAGCGTAAATCTCCCAATGCAGTTCCGCAGAACAGCTTGCTTTGAGATTTCTCTTAGATCCAAAGATTCAGAAGCCACATGGGCTCTTTTTTCAGTAGGTGAATGGGTCAAAACACCAGATCCGGCACAGCGCCTACATCTGTGCACCAGAGGCCCAATTTGCCTACCTACATGTGGTATATCGCATTTGACTATTCGTCTTCTCTGAGATATTTGGTCACCCATAACCCGCATAGATGGTTCTCCAATTCCGCGGTCAATTCTCTGTTGCTATACGCTATATACACACACGCGCAATCATGCACATTCAATCAAATAAACTCACCATAATTGAACTACACAATCGAACAGTATTACATGTGCGCATGTCAGCATACATGTCTATAGATGGTGGTTTCTCAAAATAGGGCACCCCCAAGAGAAGATGGTTTACTACTATCAATAGTTAACATTCGATGATTTGGTGGGTCGCCCTATGGCTTGAGAAACCACCAGATGTTCCAAAAACACTCAGCCATAGGCACCATGTGGTTCTCATTGAACGCTGTTTCACGGCTGTTCGAAAACTATTATAAATACTAAACATGTGAATGGTGATGATTACCATTATAGTGGTTATCGAAAACTATTATAGCAACCAGAGAAACCTATGATTTCCACCGCTGCCAGGGTACAGTCCCGAGCAGATCATGCGGCTGTGGTCTACCAACGGCCATGGGCAGCACCTCTTTGATGTGCACCCGGGCACCGAGGCGGGGAGCCCCGGGGCAGCACCACATGGCTGTTGACACAGCTATGGTTGTGGGTCAAGCCATTGGGGACCCCAAAAACCATTGTAAATGGCTTGAAATGGGGGTACCCCCAAAAATAGTTGGTTTATTATACTATAAATGATTCATAGATGATGATTTAGGGGTCCCCGATTTTGAGAAACCACCGGCATAGTGGGGGTTCATCATTTTGACCCATACCCAGATCAGTTTCGAAGTTATCTCCAGTCATTGGAGAGAACATGCCTGCTTGGCAGCGCATATCTTCGAAGCATGGCAACTTGTTTCTTTTTTCCCCAAGGTGTTGCCTCTATGTGGAGGTTTCTCAAAAGAGGGGTACTCCTTTTGTAATTTATAGGAGCGATATATATATATATATAAACCCACCATTTCTAGGGCGGTACCTTGGCATTGTCTTCTCGAAACGCCCACCGAACCAAATCAACCCCTGTTGGTGGGTTGCCAGTTACCCCCAAATCAACCCTTGGATTTTGAAAAAAACTATATGGCTGTGGGTCAAAATCCCGTACCCGTGGTTCCTCTATCATTAACCATTGTTTCCCTTATTATTGTTGGTCAGTATCCCCATGATTGGTTGGTTAATATTGACCCATAGCCATATACCTTGGCAACTGGCTGCCAGCTGTTTCGAGTACCGGATCAGGAGTACCGCATGGTCACGGCATGCTTCAAGGTGCGCAGTTCTGACAGCGCGTCCCGGCTCCTTGCGAGGGTTGTTGAGGATGATGGACTAATGGTGGTGCTCAGCAATGGTGGTAGTGACTGGTGGTGCTTAGTAATGGTGGTTGACTCATTGCTAGTGCTTAAAAAGTAATTAGTCATGGTTAGTGGTGATGAGTGATCACTGGATTGACGGTTTCGTGTCGATGATTCATGATGTTTGTTGATGATGAATAGTAATCAATCATAGTTGCCGGTTGGTTGTTTCTCATGATGGTTCGTGATGCTCCATGATGGTTTATGACGTTTCATGATGGTTGATCATGATGGTTGGTGCATGATGCATATACCGCTTTGGGTTGGTGTACATACAGCTGAGAGTATACGTATACTGGTTGTTCATTACTCCATTCCAGCGGCACCCATGGTGCCCCTATGCTGAAGGAAGTCGTAATTTCAAGGAGGCGGCCTCACGGTAGGATACGCAGGTTAATACTTAGATTTCCGTTTGAGGATAGACCCATGTTACAGACCCATGTTACAACGTGCACTTTTGAAATGCACATAGTTCCGTCAAAGAACGCTGTCTAGTACCAAACCTCATCAATCAAATGTCGCATCAACCTGTACAAGGTAGGCGCGAGCAACCGTGATTTATTTCTTCCACAGTGAGCTGAATCAAATTTCTGTTCCTCAATCCATCCCAGCCATGCTTCGACCTTCGAGGCTCGTAAGTCGCAAGTGGCAGTAAGAAACGTAGTTTTTACCATGTGTTCTAATTTCCAAACAACTAGGTCGCTAGGTTTTTCCCACCGCTTGTGTGGCTGCATCGTTCCATTCCCCCTCTTTGTGTCATCTTGATGTCATATGAATCCGTCCAACATTTCCTCTCCCAAACCGGAATAGCAGGGAAAACGATAGAAACAACAAGTGTACATCAACTTGTTTTGTCACAAGCTGGTTATAGTCACAGTAGTTGCAATATGGTCACCAACTGTTCTTTGTCATGAAGATCCCATTGGTCACCACAACAGATTGGTTTGTCACAAGCAGTACCGAGCTCAGTCCACAGGTGCACCCCCCCCAACCGCGCCCCTGTGGCACCCCCCTGGCCAGGCTTTACCTATCGAACAGCAGGCCTACATACTCTCGCCTCCAGAGACCTGGTATCCCGTGCGTGCTCTACGCGTCCGGAGCCGAGCCAGATGACGGGGCATGGGTGCCACGTGAGGTGATGAATCGCAGGGTGAGGAATCTGGTGGGTTGATGAGTGGTAGTGGTTGATGATGGTGATTCACTAGTGGTTGGCCAGAATATCAGGCGAAAGTGAAAGACTAAGGATTAATTTCCGTGATGTATTGCATGGTTTCTTGGACAACGGGACGAAATAGCCAGCGACTATGAACATATAGCTTGAACCTGAACTCTGATCCACGTGAGTGTTGCCTTGGCACACAAAACCTTGCTTTTGTATGGGGTGTAATACCCATATTTGGGATAGCTGAAACATGCTGAAATCTTCGTTTCTAATGGCTTTGGGATGTTTTTGGTGCACAAGGTTGGTACCGTTTCTCCAGCCATGGACAGCAGCTCAAGCGCGCTGAGATTCAAAGAGTGGAGAACGGTCCGCAGGGCGATGCTTCCTGGAAGCCATACTACAAGTCCTTAGTCAGGCGATGGGGGCAGCCAGGTTCTCTTGGCGTTGACCTGAAACGATCTGGGGAACCATACAGTAGGATGGCTATGGATGGCTCCTTTGAAGGGATGACTGTTGGCTAGGTGTGAAGAAGGCAAACTACAACTGTCGGCCCTGCCATCACGGGACGACATGCAATCTACTGACCCAGAACGACCTATTTGCTGGAACCTGTTCTTCATAGAAGCCAATTTGATCAAGAGAACGGTGAATCAAAGCAGAATTTCGGCGATGATATACTTGAATCATGTTTAATTAATTAACCTCCAAATAAATAGAAAAGATTGTCAAAAAGAGTAACTGAGTAATCTACATGATCAGACATGTGTTTTTTGAGTGCGTATTTACAGTAATCTCCATGGCAAAGTAGCAAAGCAGTGCTTCAATGTCCATGACCCATTCCCGACGCCCGAAGTCTCAATGACGTTGATGTCGATGACGTTCAACGTCTCATCATCATCATCATCATCATCATCATCATCATCATCATCATCACCATCACCATCACCATCATCATCATCATCATCATCATCATCATCATCATCATCATCATCATCATCATCATCATCATCATCATCCTGTGCAGGGTCGTTGTTTTTTGTGTCACGTAGTCTCAGTTCTTGGTAGCAGTGCACGTTTTTGAGATGCTCTTGTTGACGGTGGGGTGGCCTGGTGTGGGGTTGGGCGAGGGGTACGTGTAGCTGTAAACTAGATTGAAGCTATAAACAAATCCAGGTCGTGAAAAAGTCATTCACCTCCAGCGTTGGGGCTATGTGCAGGTCTTTGTAATGGGCGTAATAGCGGACAGTGAGCGACAGTGAGGAAGCGTGCCCGGTGGAAAACCACGTTTTTTCCGCACTTTTGTAAGTTCAACTGCCCCGTCCGTGTCCGAGAAATTGGGTGAAACTGTGGGTGTGTTTCATGATTTCGACGCTGTCGCCATGCAAATGACCCGAACACCAGGCAGGTGTGTTACCTTGTTTTTGTGGATCTGAGTTAACGAACTACACCTTTAGAAAACCCGACAACTACCTTAACGAACCCTAGCATCAGAAGCAAGCTCATCGAGAATGGTGCCATGTTGTCCGTAACATGATACACTTGCAACCCTGGGGCTATGCGCGCGAGTCAGTCTACTCCCCTTTGGGAAGATATTGGATATCATATCATACCAATTTGATGCCACTGCATACTTTGGGCAACATTTTTCAGCCGCTTCCTGTCTATCCACACGATTTCTTTAGGATTAGTTAATGATGACTGCTTTTGAATACGTTGAATCCCGGTTTGATGTGGTCAGGGATCATTTATCATTCAGAGCCCTTCGTTCCAGGTCACTTGAGGATCAGGGTATAGACTTTGAGCCAGGGACCCACACGTGTCTGGGCGGATCAATGGATGGGGACGATGGGCGAGGGTCGCCACATTTTAGATGCCCAAACATTCCACACAGATTTTTTCGCCACAGTGCGGTGGGATGTAATTTATTTTTGAATGTGGATGACGGCGCTGATGTCGGCAGCGCCATGGCAACAATCCGAAGTGGGGTACCAGCAACCATTGTTTTTCACCGTCAAACACAGCTAGCTGGTCAGTTGTTGATTATTGATGAACAATCCTTGTTGTTGTTGTTGTTGTTGTTGTTGTCAAGATTTCTTCATAATTAACGTTGCTTCTTAATTTCTCACAAGATCTCACAAGTGTCCCCAACGATCAAAAGTTTTAGTCGTAGTAGGCCAATGGTTCCAAAGACGCGCAATTCACGCCTTCATGTTTCCTGGTTTAGGCTGATGCGCATAAACGCATTCATGGAATGGAAATTTGATGGGATATCAACCAGCCAGAGGCATGGGATGGAGTAGTTTGGTATTTTCTTTGATCACCAACAATTATTTCTGTCATTCAGATTCATGAACCCTTCTCTACCTCGTTAACCAAGCATGTTCCACTGAACAACCACTATGAACATCGATCAGCTTGGTTCACCAGCAGTGCTGAATATGCCTGGCGATGCGAATGTGACATTTTTGCCTTGCAATGTTTGACATTCGGGTAGGTGTCAAGCCATAGGGTAACCAATAACCCACCAATAAAAGCTCATTTTACCAGGAAACCATTGGGTACTACTATTTCGGCACATACCGATTTCATGGAGCGAAGCGTGCCACTTCGGCAGCAAAGACTTTGTTGCATCCTGAGCTGGGGACAATTTCTCGCCGTTTGCTGGGGACCTCGCCGCGGGAATTTCAAAGTAGACCCAAGCAAGCGGAGGAAGTCGATCCGTAGCCGCCATTTATTACATACCCATGTTTGCTCCGGTCACATCCCTGAACTATCATGGGACTCCGAAAAACACGACCAAGACAACCAGATATCATTCCGCGGTGTTCGGCATCCCAATGATACCTACACTAGATGGTCATACGTCAACGAAACTTACCAACAAGGATGAGAGGAAACTTGTTGACAACACCGATAACGCCAACACAATGCCAATCTGGAATCGTTTGTTAACCAGTTTGTTCCTCATAGCCAGGATGTTGGAAGTAATCACCTTTATATAAGCACTATCAATCCTCATCACTCATCACCCACTAGTTCTAGTGGGGCTAGTTATTATCCGACAGTTAGAATCATAACTATCAAGCTCAATGAACCACTGTGAAACATACTTATAATCAACCAACGTCGAGCGTTCACTAGCCATGAAGCAACCGTTGACCATTGAGTAACTACTAGGCAACTATGGCTTATCCAGCAACCAGCAACCACTAGGCTAGTAATGAAACCAGCAACTATGGCTTACCCATTCACTTAATGAAGCAACCAGCAACCACCAGGGCAACCACTAGGCAACCACTAGGCCAACCAGCAACCACTAGCCAACCACTAGGCTGATCCACTCTGCTTGCGAACTTGAGGTGCTGGGCCTTCCACGGGTGTAACAACGAGGCCCTGGAGTGGCTGGGCGAGCGGTTCATGTGTCCGGGTTGGCCTGCCTGGGTAAGCAGGCCAGAAATCGGACATTGTTTCCCTAGAGAACCAGAGCTTCCATGTAGTCAGTCATGACCAAACAAGCAATAAGCCATCATTGATTGAATCATTGAATTTCGGTGCGGAAAGTGTTATATGGTTCTAGAGCTAATGCGTTCATATTTATACTCCAGGTCCATTTGTTGATGTGTTAGTGTCAGTGTTGTGCCAGATGGTGTTGATGGTGATAAAATCTGCATGGTTCTGTTTGAAACCTGTTTCAGCAATCCTTCTGAACTGAACCAACTGCAGACTACAACTACGCCTTGGATGACAAGCACAGCGGACCAGACATAGGATCAGGACCAACAGCGGAACCAGCGACAGGTGCTGTTGACAACTGGTGCACTCCAGGAGATTCCACGAGGTTTCCCAAATGGGGGTTTCTCAAGTCAGTTTGGGGTTCTTGTACCCCCAGTGATCATCTAATATTATCTTAGCCATTGATCGTATTAAACCAACTTTTGGGGTCCCCTACGGCTTGAGAAAGCACCATTTTGGTGCCCTGAATCAACCAGTGGTGGTACATCACCCGCACGCCCCGAGGTCTATCATCAACAATCCGCTGGCTGGCTTTCAACCTCTGGCATCAGGCGATCAGCTGAAACTGGCTGACAAATCTTGGGCAAGGCTTTGGCTCCACTCCTGAGATCATGCAAGATAGTTGTTTCGCACCATCTATGTGTCTTCTGTAAAAGTATGGTTTATTGGTTGGGGTTCCTGACGCCTACTTTTTGGACTCCATACTGCCATGCATCACGGATGGGGATTCTCTTGACACAAATTGTGGGCCGTAAATCAACGTGATGCGAACTGTGAGTCATGGGAGTGAAGGTGTTCGTTCGTAAGCACGTTGGCTGTGATTCAATCATTAATTTCTGACTGCAAACATTCAGAAATTCATGTCTTTTACAGCAAACACTGTTCCAAAACAGCGCAACATGGCGAAGCCACAAGTTGTTGGGGCTCAGCATCGATAGGACCCCCTCCATCTTTCCACATCCTGCAGTTATGGACATTCCATTGAGTGCGGATTATTTCAAGGGATTCCACGATTGAATCATCAGATGATATCAGATGTGCATCATGGGAATCCGTTGAAAAAATGTCCAGGTATTATCAGCTATAATGTTCAGATGTGCATAATGTTCAGGTCATATCAGCCTGCGCTTCGTTTCAGGCAGCCGCAGCACCACCTTGTGGGGCTCCGGAACTTATTTCGTCGGGGCGCCCCATGGTGAAGCGGGGGGGAGACCTAGCGACCCCCGGAGCTTTGCTCGGAATAGCGAGATGACAAGCAGTGCGAAAGCAGTTTTAAAGCAATGACTGGTTGGTGATTTCTATGGTTACTAGTGGTTCATAGTGGTTCATAATGGTTGATAGGGGGTAGTGGTAAACATTTGGTTGCTGGTTTTAAACATTTGTTTTTCACTAGTAATGGTTAACAAATGGTTGGTTGACAAACATATTTTTCATAGGGGTTGAAACCACCAACCGGGTATTCTGTTTTAAGGCTTTCACCATGTGACTGCACTCATCTCTCGCGACAACCATACCCCCTCATCCTAGCTCATTTAGTAGGTCACTATTTGGTGGTTTCTCAAAGTGGGGTACCCCAAAAAAGGTAGGTTTATTACTAAAAATTGTTAGTAGTAGATGATTTGGGGGGTCCCCTATTTTGAGAACAACCCATTGGGAGTTGTTTGGGCACTGTAAGAAATGCAAGCAGCAACAAATTCCAGCCACACATTGATGTCATCGCAGGGAGAGTTCGGTGATGCCGAAGCCCACGGCTCCAAAGCCAAGGGTGGCGGCCATGAGTTTCGGTGAATCATTGGATGATGCAGTGTACTTTGCCACAGCTGAAAGGGATGGTTGGGGGTTCTCCCATCATGGCAATTCATAGCCTATGCTGGGTGAAATCCAACGACGAGTGTTGCTCGCTGTTCATTTATTTTACAAGTCATTGATGTTCGCAGCCAGCTTATTAACAATGAATCACCCCGTTGGAATCAGGTCGGTTGATAGTAGTCACTTCCCATCTTATTGTTGGTGTTTCTAAATCATGAAAGATCACATATGCACATATCTCGTCACTATCCCAAGACTTATCGTCACTATATAATCATCACGAATCATCACTAGTCATCACAAATCATCACCAATCGTCACAAATCATAACAGATCATCACTAATCATCAAAATTAATCACAAATCATCCCTCATCATCACAAATCATCACCAACCATCAACTTACCCGCAACCATCAACTTATCATCCATCAGCTGAAATCCATTCATCAGGGCCATCGGCCATCACCGCCTCTCAAGGCCCGCGACGCCAAGTACGTGGCGGACGGTGGCTTTTGCGGCACGCCGGAGTTGAACGGCAGCCGAAGGCACTGGGGGCAGCCGGGGCGGGTCGTAGCGAGGAGTGCCAGGTCTATCCATCCATCCATCCATCCATCCATCCATCCATCCATCCATCCATCCATCCATCCATCCTTACAAGGGACCATCATGTGCGCGCATCACTTCTCAAGTCTCAGCCACGGTTGTGCCAATCCGGGCGAGTTGATTTTTACGGGATGATCCTACTGCAACTGCTGAGTTTCATAGACTTTTTTCCCGGACCCAAGCCCCAGATCCCGGGGAAACTCTGGGAAACTACGCTCAAATTCACCATGAACATCACCAAATCGCAACCTGTGCAACCACGAGCACATCACCGTGCCCAAACGGTGGATTTAGTGTTTTCTCAAGTCCTGACGGGGTAGCCCCAGTTATCATCCAGTTTGTTTGCCATAAAGCATCCACTGCTTTGGGGTCCCCAATCACTGGCTCGAGAAACATCCATTTCTTCTCGGTTTGCCAGGATGCTGATGTGCTTGCTGATGATGGGAATGCCTTGCTTGGGGGATCCCAGTCATAAGGCGCAGAGCAGCTGGCGGCGTGGCTGCCTGGGGTTGTCGCCAGGGCCAGGGCATGAAAACCAGCATACAACCAGCTGTACGTGCGTATCATGTACGTAAATTGAAATAGTTTGGATATTTTAAATATGTTTAGCATATGTGAGTATGTGATGTCATATGATGCTACAGGACACTGTATCGTGATGTTTAGTTGTGTATATTTGCATGTCATTCTATACGCATAAATACATGGACATACTGCATACACAAATATATAATGTGTGTAAGATACTGAATATTTCATCAGAGTTTTACTCTTTCTCATGATGATGTTGTTTAAAGTCAATCTCTACGAGGGCGGGAGGCATCCTGGTCTGGCAGTTAGCTGAAATCTAGCGGGGGGGAATCCTCCAACGAGGGTGGATAATTGGATGGTCAGTAATTAATGGTCAAATGTGATAGTGATTGATGACAGCAAATCTTGGATGCATAGATCATGTGAGTCTAGTTGGGAATTGGAATCGGCATAAACATAGTGAGCCAAATTGGTGGATTAATCACGGTCCATGTGTAGGTTCATCAGTTGGTCAATAGGCAGGCCAATAATCTGTTCAACAGGCTTGGCGAATATCATCACAGTGTGTCACAGTTTGGCAACTAAGATCCTATGAACAAAATTAAGTCTACATTTTAATGTATATATACATATTGTATAAATAAATCTTCATAGGAATGCATTCAATACCAATAACTATATAGTGTGATAATTCTTTATAGAATTTACATGAAATCATGTACATATCAACATACACATGTGTCAAAAACACTACTTTACAACTACTTTTTGTTGGCATCTACAATCATTGATCCTATAAACAAGTCAAAGACACGAAAAACTTTTTGTTGCCTAATTGTTGGTTATTCTTCTTTGTTAATCATGGCCTCACAATGATGGTTGAGCAAGCCACTGGATGTCCAAACTTCCTTTGATAACAGAGAGTTTTTCTTGATGCTCTCCGTCATTGCAATCATGATAATCCTCTAAAAAAACCCTTGCCAATGATTCCCACCGCAGCATGCCACGGTCAGGGGGTGCTGCCTTTCCGACACAAGCCTCCGCCCGGAGACCGAAGCGAAAAAACTGAAACGACCGCAATGTCGAGTTGACATGATGAGGACATTTCATGGGGTAGTAATTGGGTGATCATCAATGTCAAGGGGGCCAATCATTCTCCAGGTTTGGCCCGGAAAAGTAGGACTTGACCCTGCTAGATTTGCGAGGCACTCGAGGGAGTGCCACGTTAAGAATCCCAATCCTGAGGAGGTCAACCTGACTATTTGGCATGCGGCTAATCCCAACCTGAGGAGTCATGTCACATGGCTTGGAGTAAGTAAGTAGTTCTTGTCCTCTGCTGAAAGGGGCGGACGTCCTGCTCAGTTAGGCCCTGACTCCTCGGGGTGCACCATATATGGAGAGTTGGGTATCCATGATGGTGAATCAATGCATTTCTCTTGCGTTTCATGCATGCACCGACTTCACAAGGAAATCCGAGGATCACATTGTGATTGTTTATCGTGTTTGTCGTCGGCATCAGCGTCGCTGTCGGCATCATCATCATCATCATCATCATCATCATCATCATCATCATCATCATCATCATCATCACCATCATCATCATCATCATCATCATCATCGCCATCATCATCATCATCATCATCATCGTCATCATCATCATCATCATCATCATCATCCTCGACATCATCATCATCATTATCATCACCATTATCATCATCATCATCATCATCATCATCATCAAGATCATCAAGAGCATCAAGATCATCAAGATCATCAAGATCATCCTCATCCTCATCGTCATCATCATCATCATCATCATCATCATCATCATCCTCATCATCATCATCATAATCATCATCCTCATCATCAGCATCATCATCATCATCTCCATCATCATCTCCATCACCACCATCATCATCAAGATCATCAAGATCATCAAGATCATCAAGATCATCAGCATCATCATCATCATCATCATCATCATCATCATCATCATCATCATCAAGATCATCAAGATCATCAAGATCATCAAGATCATCAAGATCATCAAGATCATCAAGATCATCAAGATCATCAAGATCATCAATCATCATCATCATCATCATCATCATCATCATCCTCATCCTCCTCATCCTCCCCATTGATATTCTTGTCTTTCTACGCACCATCAAATCACACCGTTGCTCAGAAGAAGAGAGTGCGCACACAGATGTCCTGGGAGCCGATCCATGCTGACCACTGGTGGTGACTGTTTATGGTGTCAGCCAAGGCTCAAGGGACGATTAATCAACTGATGAACAAGCATGAATCATGCTATTATGTGGCTATGGGCCAAGATCAATCAACCAACTAATGGGGGATACTTACCAACAATGATATATAAGAAAATCAATGGCATTCATGACTGGGGAACCAGGGGGACTAAGGGTGAACTGACCCACAGCCATGTCAGTTCCTTTTGCAGTCAGGGATTTTGGTTTGTTGGATGTCACTTCAAGGACTTCTTGGGGTGGATCGACTCAGAGAGCTCATTCCTTGTGGCTACCCACATTGAATCTACTCAACCTGGGGCTCACACACTGGAACTTGAACGAGGATATCATTTTTAGATTGAAGACATTTGTTTATTTTATATGATGTTTTACTACAATATCATGACAAGATAAACACTTAGAAATAAATCATGATATCTATATGATATTTTACATGATGTTTACCATGTTCAACTTATCTACAGTGTTTGACTACAGTATTATGATTTGTAGTTCTACAAGATATACATATGCACAGTTACTGTATGTGTGCGTATGTGGTAAACATGTCGGACATGATTATTGGCACTGTAGGTGTACGTATGCGTGCGTATGTGTATGTCTTTCCATGCACCTTCCAGCAACGCTTCCAAGAGGGGCAGCTCGTGGAGAGCTCCCGAGGCACCGCTATCATAGCTCAGTCGATTGCCTCGCCAGTCCTGAAGTCATGATTGTCACTGGGCCGCGGGGGGAAGCAAGGAACTCCATGGTGGCACATGGTGCATCAGCGGTTACCTATAGTGGTTAATTCGTGGTTAGATCAGGGAATGTGGTTGTTGACTTGGTATTTTGTAAGGTTTGAACCGTTAGAAGATAATTTTGAGAGAGAGAACACATGAGATACACTCCGGTGAACGGAGCTGGCAATGGAAAATCATTTGTATTTGTGGGAAACTATTGGATTCAAGTCATCAATAATTGGTGGATTGCCCGTTGCCGTGTTATCTATGTCAGATCATCAGAGGGTAGTTTTCTATGTTGGGATTTGTAGAAACCTTCGCAGAACAAAGCCGAGCCCCATGACACTAGGAGACGTGGATGAGGATATGTTTCCGAAATTGGGGTACGTAACCGAAGACTACTGTTTCCAATGATTAAATGTACCCTCATGACTCATACTGGTTGATGTCAATTCATTTCCCCTGATGATGGTCAATCCGGATCCAGTAAATCATGATTTTCATTTGATCTCGGAATGGTTTCAAGCACAAGCCTTTGAACAACCAAGGCCTTGAGGGTCCCTTGCCCTCGCTCCAAATCTGTGGTGCCAATTTTCTTGTTTGGAACTTGGGCAGGTCTTGACCAATACTTCACATGCAGGAAACACCTACGACTTAAGCACTCACTAGCATATTCAGTGTGCAGATGGTTTGCCAATCATCAGCATTCACCCTGTCATCCGCATGATCAACCATTCAACAACTTCTTTTGGCTAGTATACATGCTACTACCATCGACCAACATCAACTATTCACTGCCAGCCATTTGCCATATATACCAATCATTCAACAATTCTCTGGCATTAAAACAACTCAACCGCAGTTCACTTGGATTTATCGCTAGTGAAGTAGCCAATGTTGGCTCGCAGGTTACATCCTGGTTAGCTCACCATACCACGGTCGGTGTGGGTCATCCTTGCGCTCGTCCTAAGATCCAACAATCGGGTGCAGCCATGCCCGCCTACGTGGGGGAGCTCAGCTTGCGATAGCTGGTTGGTTTCCAGATGAAAAGGGAGAGGGTTTTGGGGGGATGAGGGTGCATTCATGATCATTCGTTGATGGTTATATAGGGTTTGGGGCATGGGGGTACGTTCATCATGATCATTCATTGATTGATGGTTGGGGAAGCGAGCATGGCTCAGAAACGAGGTGGATGTTGGGCAAGTGATTTGAGAGACGAAAGATATGTGGCAATATGCATTTCGTACCATTGTTTCTCTAGAATGACTTGGAGTTTAACAACTCTGACAACCAAAACCCCCAACACTGCATGGTCACAATAGATGGAAGTTGGTGGTGCAGTTGCTCTTTCTTTGAGAGTTACCATGCGGGGGTTTCTTGAAATAGGGGTTCTCCCAAAAATGGTTGGTTTATTCGTATAGTATAATATGTAAGTATAAATGGCTAAACAAAGGGAGGTAATTGCGGATTCCCTTACTTTGAGCAACACCCATATTGAGCATTGATTTCCACGGTACATCAGTGGTGACGAGTTGATATCCTGCAGCGGTGTCTGGCGGTATAGTATCACTAGTGTGGTTTGATGTCGGGATTTGGAAATAGGCCGCAATTATCATGACATGTAATTTTGAACACCCCCTTGCAGTGATGGCAGTCAGTCATATTATCACATGATATGTGCCACTATGATGGGTGATTTGGGGAACACCTCTTGGCCAAGCATTTTCCGATGCAATGGCATCAGCGGATCACATGATTTCTTGCCAGCTCAACTGATCGCAATATGGATCTATATCACAATTTGAGGTACCTCGAGATGCCTCGAAAATCAGTTGCGGACTCGTCACGTACTGCTTATCATCATCGGATCATTATTTTTGCGGATGGTTGGGGGTTGTCACGAGGAGCAGCATCATTGGCCGTTGCAGCTCGTTAAGGTCATCACCTTCGCCTAATGGCTGTGGCGTGATGGGCACCATCGTGACACCTGAGCACGATGGTTTTTTTTGGGCCGCATTGATGCCTAGCTGAGATGCGCACCGCGTGCGGAGAATGGCTCAGGCATAGGTTCTATCCCCAAACTGTGGAGGAATATGGCTATGGGTCAATATTAACCAACCAATTTCATGGGGGACAATGACCAACAATAATAAGGGAAAAAACGGTTAATGATAGGGGAACCAGGGGTACAGGGTTTTGACCCACAGCCATATCAATGATATGCCTTCGATCACTAGGGCCATGAATGATATGAATGGTTCTATCCTCAAACTGCCATGTATGCCATGTATCTTTAAACTGTGGATTGAAGTTGAGCCTTCCTCTGCTCCGCTGCACGGTAGAACCGAGCTCGGACGAATCAATAGAACTCAATTCGCTGCATGTTTGAAGCGGTGCTCATACAGTAGCAGCCTCTTCCTTGCAGGGCACTGCAAATGGGTCTGTGGGACTCTGGGATGGCACCTTTGGAAGTCCATACTAATGGTTGAGCAGAGATGCTGAGTGTTGAGTTTTAAGTCAATTGACCTACTTCAAAAGATAATCCCTTCTTATTACTAAACCCTCCCCAATTATAAAAAAAACCCCTTGGGGTCCACTTCTGGATTTTTTTGGTTTTGGTCAATTGTATTTTTAATTGTGGCAATTGAAAACTTAAAAGGAAACAACATGCCCCAACCAACGTTTTTACCCCCTGTTATTAAAAACCCCTTGGCCTAGGGGGGTTTAGTATTAGGGTCCTACGCACCAAAATGGTTCTTATCATTAGGGTCCTAAATTTAATATTAGGGTCCCCTTCGTGCAGTTGGTTTTTGCAATTTTTGAATAGGTTTTAATAAAGAATTTAAAAAGGCAAATATTCAACGCTCAAATGGTTTTTATTATTAGGGTCCTAGATTTAATATTAGGGTCCCCTTCGTGCAGTTGGTTTTTGCAATTTTTGAATAGGTTTTAATAAAGAATTTAAAAAGGCAAAAATTCAACGTTCAAATGGTTTTTTATCATTAGGGTCCTAAATTTAATATTAGGGTCCTCTAATATTAAACCCCCCCTAATATAAAAAACCCCTTGGGGTGCTTAGTATTTGGGGAGGGGGGGGTTTAGTAATAGGAAGAAGGGATTATGTCAAACAAATTATATGACATCCATTATGAAGTTGATCATTGACACTACAAGTAGGGTGTTGCGTTGCACAATTTCTCCAATGCTGGTAGGATGAGCCGATCCAGAAGATTTTTGCATTGCCAAGTTTCAGGGAGACCCACTTCCGTGAATGTACCACTGTAGTATAGGATTTTGATGGATATTTCTGTCTCCTCCAAGATGTTTATAGGTCAAACATATCAGCCACGGGGGTACCTGATCATTTTTAAACAGACCCAGGGTAGCCAACTCTTGACAACATAACATTGTTTATGAGAGTAGGGACAAGTTAGTCTAAATGATGGTTCCTCAGACCATGTATATTTTCAAATTGTATTAGGTCTAGACATTGACCTGTGTGAGAATACACACTTTGACTTTTGCAATTGACGTGCACATATCATTGCCATCACGTTTAACAGCTGTTGTTGAAACATGTTTGAAGCGATGTTGAAATTGCCTGGTGCCGACCCAGATTCGTGTCACACGTTTTGCGACTCGCCACATATGACCGAGAAGGGCCTTGTGGAAAAGATCATTGCCGGTGTTTTGCTTGGAATCCAAGGTTGAGGTGGAGCACACAAGCCAGACACGCGAAAAAACAACAGATGATACGTGTGAAAGAAGTCCGGGGTTCTCAAAGTCAGGGAAACCAAAATGGATGGTTTATTGCTATCAATGGTCAATGCAAAGGATGACTTGGGGGGATCCGCTATTTTGAGAAACACAAAATGTGAACAAGACTGGGAGACGAATGGGAAACAAGTCAACAGAAAGCCAAACTGGAGTCAAGAGGAAACTCAGCCAGCACCCTTTCACGTGCAGAATTTGCCATTATGCGCCAGCCAGGGTTTAGCCACCGGGTGTGTCTTGTTGGTGTTCCCGTCTTGAATGCTGATGTTACCATCTTGCGGCAGCATGCGACCGCGTGGGTCGCCAAACGACTGGGCGAAGACTTGGGCGCAGAGATTCGTTCGCAAATCTTTTTCCCGTAGAATGTGCTTGAAAACAAGGAGGGACACATCAAGAGAATTTGGGAATACAGGTGGAAGACAACTGAACAATACATGCAAATAATAAGTAGGAGGACAAGTGAAAACCGGGAGACGCAAAAATCAGAACATTCCGGGAGTCCAAGCATTTGACAACTGGGAGGCCGGTGAAAAATTCAGCGGCAAGTCCAACCTGGGGAAACGCATGGCAAACTCAAAAAAGCCAACGGGAAGCAGGTCGGTCACAAGTGGGAAAACAAATGGAGACGAGATGAGAAATACACAAAAATGAATGGGAGACGCGGGGAGACAAATCAACAACGAACTGGGAGATGAAGGGAAAACACAGAAATTTGAATTATATGGTAGGAGATAATTAGAATGGTAACCCCCCCCAATCAATACACCTAGGGTTTATTAATCCTGGGTAGCCGGAGACAATTATAGATGAGAGACAAGTGGGAGAGTCTCGGCAACAACAGGTGAAACGAATGGGGGACATGTGCGAGACATGTTAAACTGATTTGCAGGACAAGTACTGCAATGGAAGTCGGAGACCAATTTGGGAACAAATAGAGCGAACTCGGAAACAAGAGGTTGACAAATTTGATTTAAACAAGTAGACACGGGGTGACGAATAGCAACAAACTGGGAGACAAGTGGGAGGGAAATAAAAACAATCTGAGAAACCAGTCGGGGAGAAGTGGAGACACGTGGGAAACAAGCATATACAGTGAAAAGAAATTGTCGGACAGGACAAGTAGGAAAAAAACATGCACACTGGTGAGAATCTCGGACACGAGGGGTAAACTGAATGATAAGAATGAAAATATACTGAAATCATAAAATGGCAGAGATCCAACAGTTCCGGAACCCTGCGCCTACCCTGTGAGAGGAGAGCGAAACCCTGGCAGAGCTTTCCGCTGTTCCAACAGGTTTTTGCTGGGAGCCACTGGGAGCCAGCAAGGCAGCAACGAAACACGAACGATGATAGGGGTACTCAAAAAATAGGGGTACCCAAAAATGCTTGGTTTACGACTAAAAAACTGGAGGATTTGAGGGTACCTCTATCTTAAGAAACCGCCATATCGATCACGGTTAACATGAACAGCAGCAACGCTAAGTACATTAACAGAAACCGCTGTCACCACGGCCGCCCATAAGATCACGGCCATCATAGCGCACTACTATGATCACCATGACGGCAACAGCAGCTACTGGATGCCACTGGATTTTTTTAGATGGTTCTGGTTTGTTCTGCCAAGATTTGGGGTTTGTGTGCTGGACTGTTCACTTGTGCTTCTTTGACGCGCTTACGTTCGGCGAGGTGTTGGACCTTGCCCACCAGGGTTTGCCCGCCACCTCGTTCACGTTTTAGCTTCGTTGCATATGCGGAGATCGGATATTTTTCCACATGTGCGTTTTGCTTTCACCAAAAAAACGGGCCGCCGAAACCTGATCCTTCCCGCGAAGAAGTTTTCAACAACTGGCAACATGTCCAAACCGCTGTTCCCAATGAAGCCCGGACCCTTCATGACACTACTGGTGGCAATCAAAAGTCGAAGGAAATTTGAAAATCAAACATCCAACCTATAGAAACTTGCAGGAGCCAGTCATTGAGTTCCAAGAGAAGATCAAAGATGTGTGGGCGCAACTGATGGCAATTTCGCGAAATGCTGTGTTTTTCTATGGTTTTGCTCTCCGTCAAGCGGGCAGGTGCGGAGATCAGCGCCAGGCATTGAAGACATAGAGCAAAGGACTTTTGGAAGACAAAATCTGCAAAACCCGCACCTCGTTGTGGCGAGAACCACGTCTGAATTAGGGGTTTCGTGAACATCATCATTATCATCATGGCCATCAATCTGCAATCAGCAATGGCCAATCATCAACCCCAGTCATCATCAGTATCATTAACTACCAACAGCGGCAGCACGATAGAAATTCACCAGCAGAATCCAGCAGAGAAGAAATTGAAAAAACAACAAAAATCAACCGCCCAAAAACAACGAATGAAAAAACATCGCCAGAGCAAAAAACAAAGAAACATTTAAACATACTTAAAGATATTAGAAAACAAAGGCAAAAACTGTTAACATTTCCTCGAGTCCATTGGCCGCAAATAAAATTCCAGACGAAGGATCAGCTCCAAGCGGCGTGAGGACGATGTGCCGTTGGCAACAATTTTTGCAATGCGTGTTATTGACTGAGCGGTGGGATGAAATCGAGGCGAAAACCCATTGGCCCAAACACGTACCAAACAAAAACGTGCCACACCAAAACGCGCCAAGCAAAAACGTGCTGATCCACAAACGTGCCATACACAAACCTACCACGCCAAAATGTCCGACACGAAAAAGTACCACACCAAAAAATACCACACAAAAACATACCAGCACAAACACGATCAAAAACGTAGCAGACATAAACATACGTAGCATACAGCTTTACAATGTACAACAAAGTAGCCCAAGAATGTACAAGATGTTACAACATATTACAAAGTAGAACAATGTATTACAACGGATTACAAAGTACCACAAAATGCGACAAATTATTACCAAAAAACAAAATACCACAACGTATCACGAAATAGTACGACGCGCCAGAAAGTATTCTGCAATTGGGCAAGAATATTACAACGCAGTACAAACGTAGTGCAAAAATCTGACAGCGTGTTCACAAGTGCTACAGGTTCTCCCCAGGCATTACAAGCCAGAGCGACGTACCACACGGTATTTTGAACCACCACAAAAGTACAAAAAAATGTAGCGTGCTGCAAAGCGCGACGGCAAAACAAAATATGACAGCGCATTGTAAGGTCGCATGCAAGGTTTTGAAAAGGCGCCGCAGCGTAGTACAAGGTATTGCAACACACCACACCATACGGGAATCATAACATATTTCGCAACCCCACAATGCACCACAAGGATATCAAAAACACATCAGGCATCAAAACACATCAGAACGTCATCAAAGACACGTCAAACATCAAAATGCATTAGAACGACGCGAAAACCCACACAAGATGCCCCCATCTTCCCCGTCTTGAAGGACACCAGGACGCGTCAAAACAACATCAAAATCCAGAAAATGTCCCGCGCCATGGGCGGAACCCCTCCCAAAAAAAAAACGCACGACAGCACTAGCCCCTTAAAATTCCATGCCCTGCCAGGACTACATGAATGCATTTTACAATGTTTCAAAATAATTGTGTCCCCTTATCTTTACCCAAAACGGGGTAAGTATGGGTAAGTAAATACGGGAATAAAACAACTTTTTTGATGTTAACAAATTCCGGCAATGAAAAACACCAACACATTTAAACACCAACACGGGGGAAACAACGCCAGAGAAAACAATACCAACACAACAAAACCGTAAAGACGGAAAGGCACAACGACCAATGAACAATTACCATCATCATCGCCATCATGGTCGCCATCGTCATCGCCATCATCATCATCGTCATCATCATCACCATCGTCATCATCGTCATCTTCATCGTCATCATCATCGCCATCATCATCATCGTCATCATCGTCATCATCATCGACATCATCATCATCATCATCATCATCATCATCATCATCATCATCTTCACTATCATCACCATTATCATCATCATCATCATCATCATCATCATTATCGTCGTCATCATCATCGTCCGCATCATCTTCATCGTTGTCATCATCAACGTCGTCGTCGTCATCATTGTTGATGTTTCATTTTTTTCCCACCGTCATTTTCATCGTCCTCATCTTCCGATGGCAGCCATTTGAGTCGCCCAATCATGTTGTGGGCACAAGTAACATTAAATTGGCCAGGTGCGGCCACGTGCACCGTTAACCTCCCGTGTTGTTGAGGGCGCTGCTCTTAGCAAATTTTGAAGATTTTGAAGCTATGTGGTTGTGAAAAAACCGTAAATTTTGCTGTTCATCTTGGTTCAGCATGCCCGTCACCAGCATTGGCACCATCATCGTCAGCCAGTGGGCAAACAGGGTTCGACCCGACGCAATCTACACCATATTTATCAGCATCGTGGGCATCGACACCAATCACCAACCAGCAGTCGGGGCTCATGAATCATCAGGCCAGCAATCTTCGATCGTCAACCACCATTCCATCACCTACACATCGCTCCATGTCAGTTTTCCATTCCACGCCTGTAGCCCACATCGTTTGGACATATCGCGGGCGGTCCATATATTGAGTAATGGCACCGCTGTGAGCAAACAATGTTTTCGCCGCCACAGCACGGAACACCAATTCCATGACCCACACGCAAGGTCAGGACAGGCACACAAACACAAGCAGCAGCCGACACCAGGCGAAATTCAATCAAAACAAACGGCCACATGCAGGTCAACAAGGCCACCGTCACAGCGCCACAGCATCACAGCACCAACCAAAATGAAAACATCAGTGTCGAAAGGAACATTGGGGTCGCAAAGAAAAATACAACAATCAATCAATCGATCAATCAACCAACCAACCAATCAATCAATCAATCAATCAACCAACCAACCAATCAATCAATCAATCAAGCAAGCAATCAATCAATCAATCAATCAATCAATTATTAACAAAAAACACGTGGAAACACCAGCGGCGCCAACAGCACCACTAGCACCACCAGCAGCACCACCAGCAGCACCACAGGCAGCAAGACCCAGCAACGCCGGCAGCACCACACCATAGACAGAGACACTAGGGCCCAGCCAGCAAGAGCAACAGCAGCGGCAACACCATTACAAACGCAGCACCGGTTGCAACAACAATTGGAAACGGCAGGTGAACCAGGGCCACCGGCACCATCACAAGCACAGCGCCACCGAAACCCAACACCAACACCACGTACCACCACCAGGGCAACCATCATCACAACCTTCCCGTTGTACATAAATTCAACGAATTCAGCCATTGCCATCGGCTGCATGGGACGGATGGAGGGCAGCACCATCAGCACTTCGCAGTTGTCTGTGTCCTAGCAACAATTTTTTTTCCCCTTCTCGCTGGCACTAACTGACAGGTGGCGGCCATCTGCCGGCCACTTGCACTTAAGCTGTGTTTTGCTTGTGTTGAAATAACCCTGGTTGATGTCTCCCAATGATGAACAAATATGTCAGTCAGGCCTGTCGGCCATTGTGGAGCGGCCCATGTACGGCAGAAGCACGCGCACAAAAAAATAGTATGTACGTGTTCATTGTGCATGTTCTCCCGCACAAAATGCAACAAAATCACGCAAATGCAAATGCCACAGGGTCGCCGCATCAGCTGCAAAAAGTTGTCAGCCACCTAGCCCCTTGCAGCGCATTTTTTTTTTTCGATTTGTATCGTCCAAATAGCGGAAGGCCTGCCCAAGTGGGCATGTGTTGCGCCCATCATTCAACGGCAAGTCTCGCACTGTAGACTGCCAATGTCCAGTGTTAAATTCAACATGCCCGGAAACGTGTGGGTATGCCAGCATTTGCAACTTGATCTTTGGCTCTTGCCTTCAGATCATGCAACATTTTGTGCCACGGAGCAAACCAATTCACGTCAGCTGGGGGCCCAACGATGCGTCGAACAAACTTCCGGAATTCGATATCCTTTTTTTCAAAGTGGACGATTGCACGCATAATTTTTTGACAAAAAATGAAAGCCGTTGCTTGTTCCAGGTGTGCGATTTTAACGCCTGCTTGTTTCGATGCAACAGGGTCCTCCGTGTTACCGAATCCGGTGCGCCGACGTTTATTAAAAGACATGGTGCGTTTTGGGTGGGGGATTTTGACGTTTATCCTTTTTGGGACGGCACATGTTGATGCTGTCATCTAATGAAGAGGGCGTGTCAAAAAATATTGCGCGCTTAGTAGTTTTTCGAAAAGCGGGATGGCTTTACGTCATGACGGGAAAATTTGTTCGTTCTGAAACAAGACGTGTGCATGCCTGCCCATGGTCGACGTTTCCCACCCCATGGAACATTGCGCGCATAGTGGTTTATCGCGAATTTTTTTCCCCGGTGTGAAATCAGTCTGCCCCCAAGGGTTGTAGGCTCCACTGTGGACCGGCCCAACTGGGGCAGGCACGCGCACCAGAAGAAGTATGCACATGTTCGTTGTGGATGTTCTCCCGATTTTTCCCGCACAAAACGGAACCAAATCATGCAACTACCATCGCCATTAGACCGCGTCAACTACAAGAACTTGCTATTCACGTTGCTCTTCGCAACGGCCGAAAGTTACGAATTGCGTGGCCCAAGTGGCTGACTCAAACCGGTTTGGCAGCAACAGATTGCACCTGTTTGTTTTTGATTTGTTCCACGCGACGGGAATAAAATGGAATAGCAAGGAATAGCTAGTGCAGCCGCCAACATGAATGAGAAGATTTGTGGGGACCAACCAGGGCAGGCAAATGAATGAAAACATGGACTCACGATCAAATCCGCAAATGAATCGCAACCACGCGATGGGAACCAACATGAAACAGCGATATTACCAACAACGAAATGAATGACTTTTGCCATTTCCGCACTTTATCTTGGAATTCGTTTCACCTCTTTGCGCCCAAAGGTGCTGCCGACTGGCCTGCAGGATCAAAATCAAACTTGTTCATAATGGTACCACTGCCAACTCTAGCAATTTGTCACTGACGATGACCACAACAAAAACAACACCAACACAAACAGCAACAACAACAACGACGACGACGACCGCCAGACAAAAAAACGAAAAAAATAAACCTCTTGTGGCATTGGGCATTGGAGTTGCTGGGGCCTTTTTTTTTGCCCTTCGCCCCGTCCGAACCAGATCCTAAATGGACATGGGGAAACAGGATTAGTGACACCAAAATACTACAAAGGATTGCTCTTCGGCGATCCAAACATGTTCTTCTTTGGCTGCCTCGGGCCATGGGAACCCAAAAGAAAAATTTGCGAATGCAGATAAGCGGTCATCCAACCTTTGGCATGGACGACCGCGATCACGCGTTGGCGTTGTTGTAAAATTCGATGGCCAATTGTCCACAGGGTTCCACACTGGTGCCAACATTGGCCATTGGTTTGTTTTGGCGCAAATGGCTGATGCCATCCGAAACTGTTTCACAAAAAGTTTTTCGGTCCAACGTCGGAGGGAACATGTTTCACTCGCTCTTGCCAATTTCAATTGAATTCTGCACATGGTTTCATGCCAATCTTCACCAGGAACACGGACCCAACCAATTATGGATCTCATCATGCGTTTTTGCGCGCCATCCAATCTTGACAGCTGACCCTGTGTAAGAGGTAAGGTTGACAAACCGAACAATGCAGTTGGAGCGATCCCGGCATCAAAAAAATTCAACCCGAGTTTCAGATTCACGTGCTTGTTTGTCAGGACAGCCCTGTGTTTGTGAAATTTTGCCCGTGCTGCTTTGAGTCGATTAGCAATGTCGATGGAACTGCGTTTCGCCATGTCGCCACTAAAATTCCTGCCCAAATATTTGTGCAAGTCATATACCGTACCAATTCTCTCTCTCTCTCTCTTCGGGCGTGGCGGGCCAGCCGCCGTCTCACAGAGACGCCCAGGTGGCGTTTGTATGTGTTTGTGCCATCACATTCCTTAAATGCTATTCATGCGAGCGAGGTTCCAACATTCCATGGGCAAATTAGAATCATTCCGGTTTTTGCGTTGCCCAAGTCGCTGCAGAAGATGATGCGTTGGGCTGGAATCCAATAGCACGACCATTTCCAAGGCATCCGCCGGCCGGTGCAACCATATAGGACAAACCGCATGATCGCATAGCCGCAACTCAAGTTTTTTCAACCGCAACAACGGGAGTAGATGAACAATGGAGCACAAAGAACAAAAACAAACGGGCGGAAACGGAAGGACAGGATGATGAGAATGAGGGAACGATGTATATGTGGAAACGAGGGACAAGGATGAGGATGAGGATGAGGATGATGCTGCTGAGAAGCAAAGCGCAAAATGTCGCCGCCACCACACCTTTGGCATCCTTTGGCGGAACACCTTCAAAACACAACTGCCAAAACGCGACCAAGAACACTTCCAGCAGACACCACCACCACAACGTACTCGTACCAAATGACCGCAAAATTCAAACAAAACCACAAGACACCAGCAGAACCAACGACAATGCCGGCCATGATGATTTCGGAGGAAAGACACTGAATGATCCATGAGCGATACTGCCGATCATGATGAATGAGTTGATAAAGACTGAAAATTGTGAAACAATGAAAATTGAAAGGTTTATAAAGGTGTATGAGTGATGATGATGGTGATTAAATTTAACTCGATGAACACAGGAACCATCAACAAACAAAATGAAAAATTGTGCATGAGGGACAAAAGGGGACGATGACGGTCATGGAAGTTGACATGAAAAACGAAAATGTTGAAACTATGGGATTTGAATGATGCATGAGCGAGGATGATGGTCATGACTGGATTGATGAAGACGAAGGCGATGAAGATGATGCGGGTTGAAAAATGGATGTTTGAAAATGATTGTCATGATGGTTGGCCCGGTGAAAACGAGGAGAACAAAATGCAAGTTGAACCAGGCATGGTTGATGATGACAGTCATGATGATTGAAGTTAGGAGAACTTTATACAATGCGAGTTCCAGGACGCATGAGTAATGGTGACGGTCGCGATGATTGAGGTGATGAAGACGAACATACAGAAAATGATGCGGTCGGCACGACGCATGTGTGATGATGATGGTTATGGTCCATGGTGGCTCTGTTGGCATCAGGGAATATGAAAAACACGTTGCGATTGAATTCCACATGAGTGAAGATGATGGTCACGATGATTGCAGAAACACTGAAGTGCATGATCCATTACTAGTGATGAAGGTCATGATGTTTCTGATGGATATGATGCGAGTTGAATGACCCATGGGTGATGATAATTGACAAGGAATTAGATCCAGCAGCAAGATGATGCAAAAAAAATACAGATGGTGGCAAAACAATCGAAACATGCGGAAATCCAAAACATTTGTCCACACGCGAGGGCATAAACACAAACATAAAAACAATTCAAAACAAACAGTACATGCAGACCCACGCGATCATCACAAAAAAATTGGTGTTTGGAACAGTGTCGCCGGGGTGGAAAAAATCAACCCGATATCCTTCCATAATGTGTGCGATTGCAATGGTGATCAATGGTGCATGTGACCTTGAGGAGCTTTGCCTGTCCGCATTTCTTGTCGCCGAACGATTTCAAGAACTTGTTCGCATGGGTTTGGCTCAGAAATCGGTGCCCCAGTTCAAGTGGAACCCATGTTTTGGAACGCTTGCAGATGGCCCGTTTGGAAACTATGCCGTCAAGTTGGGTGGAAAACTATGGGGAAACTTGTTCGCAATATTTTGCATTTTTTATTGTGATGTGGTGATGGTGACTTTGGCTACGAAAGCATGATCTGGCCTCGCATTCCTAATTTTGGATCACCTTATATGCCGCTGTTTCAGCATTATATTTCTTGATGTTTGTTATGTTGATTGATGGTGCTGTTGGTTGTTGTTCTGGCTTTTTGTTTTTGTTGTGATTTTTTGGTTGTGTTGTGCACTGTAATTATGTATGTTGTTTTTGATGTTTGTTGATTTGTTGTTGTCCCTGTTTTGTGGTTATGATATGATGTTGCAATTGCTGGCTTTGTTGTTGTTGTTGTTGTTGTTGTTGTTGTTGTTGCCGTCACTGTTCCTTTATTTGTTGTTTGTTGATGCTGAGTTTATGCTATTGTTTGCGATTGTTGATCTTGTTATTTGATGTTATTTGTTTTTTCTTTGTCCTACATTGTTTGCTGTGGTCTTCTAAATTTGTGTTCTCGTATGTTGTTGTTGTTGTTGTTGTTGTTGTTGTTGCCGTCACTGTTCCTTTATTTGTTGTTTGTTGATGCTGAGTTTATGCTATTGTTTGCGATTGTTGATCTTGTTATTTGATGTTATTTGTTTTTTCTTTGTCCTACATTGTTTGCTGTGGTCTTCTAAATTTGTGTTCTCGTATCTAATTTCAAAATAATTGTCTCTGCGTTTTTGCCTTGTGCTTGATGTGGTGGGGTCCTTGATGGTCCTTGCCTACCCAGGAGATAAGGAGCCGTTCAGCCTCCCCGGGCGGCAGCGATGGAAGCAACGGAAGTCGCCGGAGAACGCTGTGCCGCGACCCGTCGAGCGAAAACCTCTTCGTGGACCTGGGCGCCCACCCACGGAGTCATCAAAGCGTGGCTGAAACGAACGGGGCGATGGGAGATGATGGGAGGATGATGGGAGGATGCGAACTCTAGGTGAGCCCACCAACACATGGGTGAACAGAGCTGGGCTAGTCATGAGATGTGAACAGCTATGGGGCCCATAGCCACGCCACATGTAGCCACTCACACCACAAATCACTTGTAATGTGCCAAACGATTGGTTTAAAATGGCCTGGTGTAGGCAGAGCAAAGCAAAAATCCTCAAGATAGCCTTGTTTTTAATTGTTTTGTGTTTGTTGGTGCAAGTTTGGGGCATTCTTGGCAAAACCAATCAGTGCGTTCCCATACGTTCCCGGTTTTTCCGGATACCACCGTGAGGGCGACCAGGTACTGTAATTGCGTAGTTCTAATTTCAGTTTTGACGCGGGAAAAGGAGGCGGCTGACTCTTTGGTTTGGTACATCCTGGTACGAGTCACGATCAAAATATATCAAAATCAGGTCGAAACTGCAATGGCTGGCTTCTGTTCCGAGCAGACATCATTTTAAGCGGCTGTCGCACCAACTCGCCGCAGCGGGTTGTGGCAAGTCTGATGGGTTCCTGGACTGTTGATCAACAGCCGTGAGCTGTGGCTTTCCTGAGGGCAAGTTCTTGCAGAATTTGATATACCATGGGCAACTGGAGACCATCAATGAAGCGGTTGGCTTAGCTCAAGTCACGGGTCGAGGCTCCATGCTCAGCAGCAGCATGGTAGCACTTGGTGAGACCTGGAGGGCGTTTGGAACCCTTGGTGGCGGGGTTTGCAGGTTTGCCGAAGTCAAGCTGTATCTACCCAACCAGCCGGTGAAAGGCTTTGGGTTTCTTTGATGACGAAAATGGAATTAGCAAGGGACCAGCCAAGATGACTGTGATGATTGTGATGTGGCAATATGTGGCACGATGGAACCAATGAACATAGCCTAGCTAAATCGCAAGAGGGTGTATTTTAGTTGACGGGTGTGTGTTTGCAAAATGCCGGCATAATATGACATCCCACCTTTGTTTTCATGCGCGCTCGAATGTGCAGAAAGTACGTTCGATTTGTTGCTCGCGTACCAAACCTTTGCTGAGGCATTTTCACTTTGGTTGCTTCCGCGATGGGAGCCGGCTGCCTGTCTTTGCCGCACATGTTCAGTGCCTTGTCATGACCAAGAGAAGTGGAAAGTGACCCAAGCTCAACTGTCAAAAATACAAAGTTGACCCAACTTTCCTGGGCTTCCCAATTTGCCAGCCGCCTTTAAGGTAAAGTGGGCCTGGCCCTGGGTTTGACCTTGCTCACCAGTGGAGCGATTTTGGCACCTTGGATGCAGTGAGCTTGGGTGCTGCTCCCATGGGAGCAGTTCCAACGGATTTGACACAGCTTGGGAGCTGCTTCTGCGGGGAGGCGCACATCTCCCTGGTGATTCTGATGAGCTGCGCGCGCTACACCCAGAGCCGATCCTTTGCTGAGCTGGTGTCGCAACTTGCGGCAGAGAACGATGCGAACGATCTCGTGCCGTGGCGCGATGCAACCCTGTGGCTGGGGCGGGGGAGTTTGATGGGCGATTTCTTTCAAAGAGCAGCTGGCCAAAGGAGATAATTTTGGATTTGTATGTGTAGGTTTAATATGAGAATCTATGTGCCAATGCAAGCTACGAACAATATACTACAAGCTTACTAGCTTAGTCAATGATATGCAGGTATCAGAGACAAACTGGCTGAAAACTTGCTTTAAGATGAGGATGTTTTGATGTCTGACATTTTGGTGATCAAACCTGAGGTCGCAAACCTGATAACAGGGCAGCTTTGCTGCTGGCATTTTGGGCTATGAGCGGTCAGCAATCAATCTTGCACTGGAATTTACATGCCCATGATGTGACAGGTACCTGTTTATGAATTTACATGATTTATGCACTTAATTCATTAATTATTCATATGTTTAAGTATTTGTATTTGTTTTGATACGAATATATGAGCATTTTATCAATATCTTTGTGTGTTAATTTATTCATAGAGATCTACATTATTGCATTTCCATTGCAAAATTATACATATGCCAACACAGGCTAGTTCATTTTTGAGAAGCCCTGGGCAAAATACACACATGCGCACAGCATGCTTGATGTGCACCTTCTCACTTTTGTATGTTTGAACCATGCATAGCCACGCATAGCCATGCCCAAATGGGATCAAACAGGTATATTTGTGCAAGCAGGTTAGAACCTGAAACGTATCAGACGGTAAGATGCAATTACCCTGAAGCTAGCATTTTGCCTTGCAGCAATGGTAACCACATGGGCCAAAGTCAATGGAGAAGAGACCAAAGGGCTTGGCTCCAAGACCGCCCATGACTTTTGCTTAGATCATGCCTTGCCCTCATGCTGTGCCCCTGTCCCGCTGCAAGGAGGGTTCCATCAGAGATCTGACTGTGGATGTGGTCATCACCCTCTATGGCATGGCTGCTGTGCTGATCTACATGATGCTGATCGGAGATTTCATGTCGGACATTGCTTCTGGGCCAAAATTTGTGTGGTTTGTTTATGTTTGTTTGCAGTTGATGGATGTGCTGTCGAGAAGGCAACCCCTACGATCAGGTAGAGTGTAGGTTGATTTGGCACTGATAGTTGGAATTAGAGCACCTGTCTCTAAACCCTGTGACATGTTGCCCTCAGCAGCATCCAAACTGCAAAGATCGAATTCGGCTTTTTTGCCATAAGAAAACCATCATTTTGGAATTTGTATCTGCGCCCATCAAATTGGTATTGTCATCAATTCCGTTTGATTATTTTGGAATTTGTATGTGCGCCGGTTGCGATGGTTGTTTTTGATACCCTCTGGTCTCTGGTAAACTAACCTGGCAATGGAAAATCCAACATTTCTTGGTGTTTTCCCTGGGTTTCACTATAAAACATGGTGATTTTGCATTGCTATGTTAGTTTACCGGCCTGTAAGTCAATCTGAATCACCCTGAGTTGTTTCCTTAGTGAAGATCCTTGGCTTGGCACATGGGTGCTCCCCCAAAATGGCTTCCCCATAGGGGTTCCCATTTTGAATTGACGCTTGGTAGCACCAATGGTTGGTGCCGGCTATCAGGACTGCATGGTGCTGCTTATATTTCCAGTATCCTTGTTGGTACCGCTTGGCTTAACGGTGTTAATTGTATCCTCGAATGTTGCTTCTGTTGAGATGCCCTTGCTTTGCTACTGCCGTTTTATATTTGGATGAGTCTTTGTGGTCGGGATGTTTTGATATAATTACGGCAATTTCTTAAAATAGGGGTGCCCCCAAATCATGCAATGTTGACTATTCATAGCAATAAACCATCCATTGTGGAGGGTCCCCCATTTTGCGCACCGATCATCTAGCTGAATGCTATTGTTGGTTGTTATCCCCTATTATCAACCATTATTCATGGAGTTATACTTCCTATCAACCACGTGTACGATGTTATAAGTTATAACCCCTGTCATTAATGCTGATATAACCCCCGTTATTACTGATTATAACCCCTGTTATCATTGGTTATAATTAACCCCTATCATTAATGATTACAACCACCATATGCTGAACCCTGCCCGTTCTTCAACATGTTGTGTCGGCTCTGAGGCACGGTCGCCCTTGTTTGACCTGCAGGAGGTTGGATGGTGACAGCTGGGAGGTGTTATCACATTATACCAGGATTTACAGGGGTTATAACTCCATTAATCGTTGATAATAGGGGAGAACAACCAACAATAGTAGGGGAAATACCAGCAGGGCGCAGTCAAAAAACAAATGCCAGCCATCTGGTCGTTTCTCATGTCAAAGGGAAGCCCAAAAAATGCTTGGTTTATTGCAATAAGTGGTTGCTATTGGGTGATTATTGGGTGATTTCGGTGCACTCCTGTAGTAAGAAACGCCCATTGATCCAATGGGGAGAAAATCAGTGATGATACATCCCTGCATCACCAATATGTGGAGGTCGACACGTGTCGGTCTGGCGGATCAGCTGCCACTACTCTGAGGTACACCTCTGAAAGTGAAGCGTTATGAAGGAGTGTTCCGCACCATTATCCACTGATGAAAAGTTATTGCATTGGAGTTGTACTTTCCGCACCCATAGCCACAGATGTATTTATGAACCGGAGTAACCGGTGTATCATATCATTTCCCGGGGTACGCCTTGGAAGAAATTGATCGGCGAGCTTAGTGAGGGGTGTCTAGGGGGGATTGATGATGAGAGTTGGCAACCATTATTAGCGTCTATTTCATCGATCGCTGCTATCATGAACTGTTGCAAGCCACTATCAATAAATTATGACTGGCAATTCGAATTATATACGGTTTTTTCTTGTTTGATGCTTTATGGTCTGTGGTAATTGGAGGTCCTACGCCTGAAATACAGTATGGGGGTGCAAGGGAAGCACATGTCCACTTGCTACTCATCCATTATAGTGGTTTGCCCTTTTGATGCACAAAAAAGTCATCCAAAAGAAAGTGGCCGGTAGATGTTTCATCCATATTTGTCCCATAATTATCCGTGTATATTGAATAGACTAGTAGTTGTCCAACAGCGTTCCACATGATTCAGCCTCAAGCCTTAAAGAAACTACTAATTGGCTATGAGCCAACTAGTCAGCCATGAACTGTTTGAACTAATCACTACTCAGCATCCATCATTTTTTTCCCTGTTGGTTTTCAACCATCCCCAGGTCTCCCGTCATCGAGTGATCTTGGCATCGCTGCTGGTGGTCTTTCCCTTGTCCATACCACGATGCTGTGGCAACATTTGCTAGGTAGCCAACCATCATGCAATGACAAGTTGATCAACAATTAGGCAGCTGAATTCATTTGGGTTGCTCTTCAGTAGGTCATTAGTTGATAGGTGCGCTCGGGTCTTGTGTGTTTTGGGCGCCTCTGTGAGGCGGCAGACTGCCAAGCCCAGCGAGAGAGAGAGAGAGAGGTGGAAAGATGATGAGGAAGATTTACAACGATAAACGATCATAAAAAGCTGGCGCTTCAGCGAGATTAGTGGTTCCTTGTTGCGGACCACCCATTGCTTGCCTTGAGTCTTTTCCGTTTCCTTTCACTTGCATCTCAGTTCATTAAGGCCATATCGAGGTGGTCAGGACAAGTTACTGTATTAGTAATTAGTAAACCTTCCAAGTTCACCCTCAATAACTGCTGCTTCCCATGAAAAAAGATGGCCTATTGATGTGGAGCTCCCTTTGCGAGGCTTGCAGGAGGCGTAAAACCACCTGAAACACCTGATCGCTTGAAAATTGAAACCCTTTGCACCGTATGTGATGCAACAAGTGCATGTCAATCCAAATGAATATGCAAACATTTGGAACAGTGGTTGAAACTTGGAACGTGGGCCAAAGAGGCTTGCACAATTCTTGGCATATTCTTCTTTTAGCTTGTGTTCCAATTTCCAATAGTATATAACTATATAACCAAGTAACCTGCTTAGTCTGCTAGCAATGCGTTTTCGATTGAAACGCCACAGCACCGCCAACGCTGGCGCACACCAAGGACATGTCACTGCACTGAGACATATATCATTCGTGAGCATCAGTGCCATCGTGTTCCTGACCGTGGTGGTGGCTCTGAAAGCCCCAGCCTACAGGGAGACCTTTGCACTGGAGGTGGAGCCAGCTCCAGAGCTAGCTGGGTGCAGCGTCTGGACGGTGGCTCGGTTGCATGAGGCAACCAACCTATGAACAAACCAAACCCCTAACGAAACAACTACGTTTATCTACATTTATCATTTTCTTTGATAGCTTCGGATGTTTTTTGTTTCTGCTTCTTGTCCACTTTGTGGTTTTTGTTCCGTTTCTTCCGCTGATGTCTTTCTTCCGGATCTATCCTTCATCGTCGCACGTGTATATGGAGGGCTCCTTTTTCATGTTTCAATGGTATCCACGATAGGTGCATGAACATACGGCATTTGGCCAAGCCTTGACTTAGGTCCCAAGTTGTCCCAGCAGAGGATTAGTTTTTCCAGCTGTGCAGTGTGTGTTTTTTCTTTCGCGGAACTGCAGCGGTTTGGCGAAGGTCCTGCAGTCCTTCGCCATGGCACTTTTCTCCTTCAATGCCCACACCAATGCGGCCTTTTGGCGTCAGACCTTCCATGTGATGGGTTGGTGCGTGGTGTTTCCTCCATATCCTCCATTTTTGTGGGGATACACCAGGCCCAAATCATGATAATGCAGGGTTCAGGCATCTTGTTTCGGAAAGTTTCAAGACACGTATAGTCGTTCATTTTTGTTTCAACAAGCTGTTCAATGAAAGGTTATAATTATGAGACATCCAACTAGCCTCCAACTGTTGATGCCACAAAGCTATAAAAGCAGTTCCGCCACAAGCGCATGCCATGGGGACATCCCAAACAAGCTGATCCTGTCCATTGCTGTCAGACTTTCCCGTAGACCCGGGAGCCGCCACGACAGCAGACCACGGATCCCCAATCGAGCTGTAGAGCCCGGTGAGTACCGAGTTTTAGATCGCTGCTTTTTGGTTTGGCATGGAGTTGCCAATAGTTGCCATGGGCCAGTCACACATTTACAAAACGGTGCGTAGACTGGCCCTGCGATATTTTTTGTCTCAATTATTTTGTGGATTTCGGTCAGTCCTTGACAAATCACACATGCACACACACACACAACACACACGCACACACACACACACACCCCGATGATAAACCTATGATACCGATTGATCACCTATATCACACCTATGAATATTCACATAAACGCACACCTATGAGCTATGTGCATGTTTGAGCTTGAGGACCTTTCATCTCCAATTCATCACTCGGCTGAGGTCCCAGTGGCATTGTCTTTAGACCAACCCCGCGCCACCCGGATTTGGTATGTCCCTTGGCGGCCTGTTGTGTGAGTCGCTGGACATCACTGGACATCAATGGACATCCGGAGATTTTCCGGGACTCTCACGCGAGAAATTTGTGGAAAGCTGCTTTCAGCGTGGCATAGTGCAATGTATGGGTGGTTGTTGTGGGATGATTCGTGTCATCGTGCACGGTTTCGGAAGCGGATTCCCATGGTGGTCACTTGAAGAAGGGCTTAGGAAATCTTAGGAAGGGGTAGCTGGGCGCCAGCATCAATTAGAATGATGATGTGGTATGTTGCAGTAGCTTGGTTACGTTTGCTTGCTGTATCTGGGGATTCAGCCCTGAAGAACAATCAGAAGGGAATGACGAACCTGACGGTGCATGATCATGGATGTAGCCTCTCACTGTACCATGCATGCTTGACCCCCTCTCCCTCTAGTGTTGTCCTCCTTGATCATGCCCAGCATGACCAGTATTTGGCCTACCCTCCGGCAAACGAATCTGGCAATGGAAAACTTCCACCATAGCTGAGTTCCCCTTGGGTTTCCCTCAAATCTGGTCGTGCTTTTTCCATTGGATCAACCGGTAGGTGTCCTTGAGCTCGGTATTGATCGAGCCCCTGGGCGGCAGTTGGTAGCTGGAGGAGACCATGGTGGGACTCCACATGCTGAGCCCGGAAGTGCGCACGATCTAACGCAGTCATGGGGAAAGGCAGTCGGCGCCATCCAGATCTCTCTTTGATGACTTGGGATTGGGAAAGCCTTGGGTCGTGAATTCTGGAGGTGGTAGTAGTGGGATCATTTACGATCTGTTCATTTTTTTTGGTCAATCGTTTTGAACCCAGGGGTGGACGAGATGCTGTAGCCAGGTCATTTTCTTGGGAGCGATGAGCTAAGGCTTGTAATCTATGCAGCCATCGCAACTAGCGGCGCCTCGGTCAAGCAAGCATAACGATGATGTCAGTGGCTTGCCACGAAACGACGTGAACTCACAGAATTGAATACAGAACCTTGAGGATCCAAAAGGTGTGCCCAGCAACAACCAAGTGACACATGATCGAAATCGTCTCAGGCACGAAACACAAATTCAACAAGACACGCAAGTCCCACGTAAGTTGATGGTGGTCATTATTGCCAATTTCCACCAGCGGATACAGCCCAATTTGAACAATAATTGGCTGGACCGGTGGTCAGCTGGTAGGCTTAGGCTTAGCCATGGGAGCATCCCATAGAGGTTGAAAAAACATTAGTTGACGTATGACGTATCTTGGCATGATCCCTAGTTGGTGCTTTTGAATCATTTTTGTTCCAAACAAATGGGATGGTTGGATATGGTTGGTTGACTTGCGCATGTGTTTCATGACGGGGTGCAACCACCAACCAGGTACCTGGGTCCCCGACTCGGCTGTGGCGGTCGTGCTGCAAATGGCGTGATTGGAGCATCGCGCATACTGTGTATGGTTTGTATTTGAGCTGAATGGCTTCCACATATTCTCACCAATTCACTGAGGTGAACTCGATTTGTCCCAACTGCATCTGAATTCGACAGCCAGTTTATTCGATTGTGGCTTCAAGATTTATTTGAAGAAGGCTAGAAGGCCTTCCATTGATCCGAGGTTACTTGTCTTTTGGACGAGAAACGCAACAGGATTTCATCAGAAACTACCCTGCAGAGGAGCCGCCCAGCCTTTCCTGTTGCTGTTCGTGTGCGCAGACGATTCGGTTGCTGATGTTTGTCGGTGGGGGACTTGGTCGTAGGTCATAGTTGGTCATACTTTTCGGGGGTACAAGGTGGGCCCCCTAGGTAAAAATTGGTTAATAATCCATTCAACTATGGTTAGCTAACAAGGGGGCTCACCTTGTAGGTTACAGCATGTCACTGTTGGTTAATGTGGGCTGCTCAGGGAAAATGGAAGGCCTATAGCCACATCGTTGAGCTCTGAGCTACCTGTTATATCCTGTTGCAGCCATGATGGGTGAAATTTACTTCAGGGATTTCTATGGCGGTTTCTCGAAAGAGGGGACCCAAAATCGTTGGTTTATCACTTTGACTGGTTGACAGTGGATGATTTTTTGGGGCCCCCCGTATTGTGAGAAACACCCGTATACTCCTTGATTACAATGGATCATATGTCTGATCTTCATTGGGGATGTGTCAACTCTCAAGAGTAGTCCATGAATCATGGGCATCCAGCCATAACAACCTTCCACAAGTGCCATCGTGCTATACATTTCTGGGAGGTTTCTGCAGGTTTCTGGGGGGATGCATTGTTATTGTCCTTTGCAGTTTTCCTAGCTCGCATCCTGTTGGTGAGATTTAGTTTTTGGGGTCCTCCAATGCATTGAGCATGTGTCTTGGCAACCTACCTAGGTGAAGTGTTCTTGCTCCATGGATAAAGCTGGCTGCATCAGCTTTTCCTAGGTAGCTCATGACATCATATGGCATCTCCTAAGATCACAATTAGGCCTCAGGAGCCAGGCAAAGCAGTGAACTTTCTAGAATGTAAACGCTTTCTTTAACTTCTTCCTGCTGTCGACACGATATGCGTACAAAAGATGGCCCAAATCAAAGATTGGAGTTTAAGCATCTACACTTTGCTCAGGAGTTCTGACCCCCCAAGTCTGAAACAATGACATGCATCAATGTCCTGCCCATATCTATGCCATTCATCTACTTAGTCAAAGCGCTGCATCAAGATAATGGCGGCCGGCCACCAGCAGGATCTTCACGTACCCAAGTGAAGCTTGACCCTGGCGTATTCACACGGATCAGGGTTCCTATGGTACGACAGTGTGCCATTTTTGATCACATTGCACTCACAGAGGCATAGTCAATGTGATCAAAAATTTAAGGATAAGAATCTGATATAATCAGATTCATTTTGAATTTGAAACTACTTTAGGGTTATTGATGCTCAAGTCCCCCCAGTGGACAAGAATCTGAAAATAAGCACAGAATAGCTACTCATAGGGCTGATGGTCATGACCATGAACCATGATCAAACGTCAAGTTCATCCACATTCCCCAGCACAGGACCGTTGGATGCAGCTCGGCATAGCTTGAGGGGGGCTGTCTTGCTCAATCTTGGGGCATTTAGGGGGCTGACAACCGGTGCGCTTTGGTGGCAATTTGATGGGAATCCCCAAAGAGCCGGTATTTTGGAATCTTGACGAATCTCACCCTGAAACCGACCAGACGACGGCCACCGGTGTATTGTGGTTGACGACGGTTGATTTTCCAATCTTGAGAGAAAAATTGCGCGGCTCTCGCACCTCCCCTGTGTTTGCTGGCATTGTTATCATTGTTGGTTACAGCACGTTCAATTTTTTTCCACGCTTCAAGTCTAATTGAATCAGCTTGCTACTCCATGAATCAGCTCATTCCCCACTTGGTGGTGGTTTCTCAAGCCATCGGGGTACCCCACAATCATCCAATATCAACCATTGATCCCAATTCACCAACCATGTTAGGGGTTCCCTATGGCTTTAGAAGCCACCAGTTGAATCAACCCTCATGGGCTGGTTCCCAGGTTGGTCGTACGCTGCGTCTATTCCGTGCCCATCCTCTTCGGGGTTCCCATGAACTTAGCCCCAGCGGCGGCCTCGATGCAGGTGGAACCGGGCGGGGTGGAGACTCCGCCGAAAGATGTGGAACGTCCAGCCATTTACAGCTGGTTTCTCAGGATTTGCTTAGGAAACAGCTGGCTTACAGCTGGGATTTGTGGCATTTTGATGCATTTTGTAGCTGGTTTCCCAGGATTTCCTTACAAACTCGTGATTTTTTCGTTGCCATAGTGTTTTATTGCCAAAGGATAAAATTCGGTAAAATCGCGAAAGCTCAAATATTGGATACCTGCCCCATACCCAAATACATCCAAATGCGGAATCTGATGACTCAAAGCTGTGCAAGATGCTTTTCGCTGGCGTTGACATTGGGCGGACAATTTGTGGAACCATTGATGGGCAGGAGATGCCATGATATTTACATCACCATTTACAATGATATTTATTAACCCCCACCACCCATTGATGGGCCAACGGCAGGCGCTCACCGCCACGGTCCTGGAGAAGGTGTCGGGCCGCTTCCGGCGGCAGCGCAGCAATCCGAGCGCCGCCTCGGAGTCCATGCAGTCGTGCTGCCAGCGCGTGTGCATCGTCAGTGCCGCGGCGCGGGTCGCGCGGGTGTCCCGCGGGTAGCGGCAGCTCAGATCTGGTGGCACCAACGAAGCTATGCTGAGAAGATGGATTTTGCAAGTCATGCCATTTTTTTTTGCTCATGTTGGTATACAGCTATATTAAAACATATATCAACATATTTGCATTTACATATCATATATGTACTTGAAATTGATGTGACAATCCATGTGTTCATCCAACAGGCTCATCACAGCTGATTTTTTGATGCCCATCCAGTCCTCGCCACCGGTTCCACTACCACCCACTGTCAACATCCGTTGACGGCGGAGTCATGCAGCAAATTGAGTGACCAAAAGGTCAACCAGTAGCGGTAAGCAGATGTAACCAGTAGAGAACTGCTTGATGATTTGATGGTAATTATTAACCATTTGTAGGGGTTATAACCATTGACAATGGTTTATGATATGGGATGATGACCAACAATAATGGTTAAGCAACTGTTTGGTTGGTGGTTTGATTGACGTTTTTTATTGCCTCAAATGTGTCACCAAATGGTGGCTTGGTTGACAAGCAAGTTTTTCATAGGCGTGGTTCAACCACCAAACAGGTAATCACTCTTAGTCATTGATGGCCTCAATGAACATCTCTGTCAACCAGCATCAGCTTAAACTGTGATAAACACACCTTTTTGGTCAATGACCACTACTGTCAATCGTTGATACCCATGATCAAGAATCATTAGTAATCACCATCATAGTCAATCGCAATTGAGAACCATCATCAAAGAAGCATCAAACATAATCATCATGATGGATCATTATTAAAGACCGCGATGAGCATACATCATCAATTACCATGAACATCCATGAGCCGCGATCAACCATAACCATGGCCCCCATAAGCATCATGTCTGATCACCAGGATGGTCATTTGTCCTTGGTAAGCACATTCATCATGGTTCATTAACGACTATCAGCTAATCAGCTATGAACCATTTTGAATCATGAATATTCACCATGAACCATGGACAACCACAACCATCGTATGACTTCCCAACCTTAACCACAACCATCCTAAAGCATCATGATTGATCACATCTCCCAGGAATGATGGCTTCCCATCACCTTAGAAACCCCACGTCACGGGGCCCCCACTGGGGTCCCATGCCTCAGGTTTCGTGCTGATCTTCTGCGCGGCCACCGCCATCCTTTGCGACGCCTTCGCGGATGTGATCGGACTCTTCGGCGCCTGCTTTGGGACGCTTATCTGCCTCATTTGGCCCTTGAGGACTGCGGGGGGAGGCCCGGATAGGCCCGGTGCCCAGGACGGAACCACCCATGGACAGCCCACAAGCCGGTAGCCCAGCAGGTCCAGGAGAACCTGCAAGCGGGGTGGACCTGGTTCTGAGGATTCCTTTGGGATACCCAGCTGGAAACAGGTCTGAGCTTCCGTGACCAGCAGGATGAACCGTGGCAAAACGGATTTTTACCATGAGGATTGATGAACAGTGATTGGCAACAATGCCCATCGTACCTGGTGGGACCACCAATCAAGATCGCCAAATGCCGTCCCGGGTGCTGCTGGACATGGGGCCCCGAAAGGATCTACTTGAAAGTCATGAAGTCCTTGCATACGAAGGCTTTATCCAACATGATTTCAGTGGCTCTCTACTCAGCGGCCTTCTTGGGGATGGCCGCCTTCGTTGAACAGTGACTTGTCAGTGGAGGGGCTTATGAACCATTGATGCTTTGGCCAATTGGCTACTAGCACAACATTGTCTACTTGCGGTAATGTTTAGCAATCAACCGGTGGATTTATGATGATTATTGGACATTAGGGCTCTGGAAACGAAACAAATGATAAATAGCTCACAAACGCAGGGATGAGTACCTGCTATGGGACAGAGGACCGTCGGTCGTTGCAGGGAAGATTGTCCGTAGACATCCGCAGACCATAGATATCCGTAGTTCAGATGGGAGTAGAGTCCTCTAGCCTTTTGCGTGGGCTTTGTGTGCTTCCATGTTCTTAGATATTTGGTGAAGCCCACGTCATCGCCGTCAGCATCATTGTTATTCTTTTCTCCCTCTCTTTCTTTTCTTCTCTGTCATCATCACAGCCATTCCTCATCACACTCATTCCTCATTTTACCTTCACAATTGCTTCATCCCCTGTGCGTTAAGTATTGTATGTTGGCGTGCGAAAAACCTGAACAGCCATAAGTAGCCTCACATGGCTGATTGACTTTCAGCTTTATGTTTGTGGGTTATGTTCATGGAACTTGGTGCTGGCGCGGCAGCCCGTTGGTGATCCCAACCAGTAAAAAGTTGTGAATGGTGGTGTTACACAATGACACAATGCAACATAATTTCTTTGTTTCTCCCACCGCAGATCTCAATCCACAGACTACAGATGTGTGTCCTTTCTAATTGATCCACTGTCATCCCTAGGATCCCCTCGGACGAAGCTAAATCATGCGAACATCCCTATATGACCAGCTTTTACCATGACTCTCTTTACCATTCAAACCTCGAGCTTCTGAAAGTTGTAGAACCATTCGCAGCGTCCATTCGGGAGTTTCTTGCAATTTTGAACCCCGAAATTGATTTTTTTCTCATAAAAAAATAAATCTTGGATGATTTTGGGCGCCACTATTGTGAATTCATTATGAGCAAATTGTGCTATAGTCATGTTATGTTGCTAGCAGTAGCCGTGTTAGGCTACCATCCATTGCAATGCTTCATGTGCTCAAATGCCTTCCAGTCCATTGTATCAGTTGCAACGCTTCAAATGCCTCGGCCAAGTGTGGCTTTGTCCATAGTCCTCGTGGCACGATCATGCCTAGTGCCAAGGCTACTATGGCTGGTTAGTTGGAACCACGCTCTGCTCTTGTGGACTTGGTAGGTAGGTATTCAGACCCCTCAAAGTCACATCTCAGGGGCACCGTGGCTGTGAAAGCAAGCTGCAGCCAGTCAATGACAAGCCATGATCCAGCTAGTGTTGAACTATGTTGAACTGTTGGCTCCTGAATTGTGGAATTGTCCGGTTCAATCTGATTCACCCAAAACCAAATCTTGAGAATTCTAGAGCTACTTGCGATTGACAAACATGATTGATCCAATTGGCGATCCAACATTTAGCTTAATCCAAGACTAATCCAAGATTAATCGAAAGATTAATCCGAGAATCGAAAGATGAGGGATCCAACACTGCAAGAGTTGACCCGCGGCTGTGGCACAGCTGGTGGGCTGCAGGTTCTGCCGAGTGATGATCAATTGGGATCCGCGAACTGCTGCTGTGGCAGGTGACACGGGGCCATGAGGACTCCAGAGTGCCAACAAGAAACAGAGAAGTGGGGATAACTTCGGATAGCACAGTAGGGTCCTTCGATGATCATAGCAAGAGCTTTGTGCTACTTGTTCACTTCATTTTTATGACTTATCAATTGCATGAATTGCGTGGGTAGACGTGTATATATGCATATGTGTGTGTGTGTTTGTGTGTGTGCGTGACTTTTTTTCGATGTGAGTAGTTAGATATTGGTGTGTTTGTGTGTCAAAGCAACTTCACAATTCGAATGAATAATTTGTTTTAGTTTGGACGGGTGATATTTCGCATTTAGACTCGGTTGGTGACCTTCTTCTTGCCATTCCCCAAAGCTACCCCCACTTGATCGCGCGTCGTACCTGGCATTGCCACTTTGATGCTTTGCCTCGATGCATGTGGAAGAGGAAGCAAAGTGAAGCGCGCGAAGAGGCACACTGAAATTACTCGAAAGCATGTTCCGATGATCAAAGGTGGCTTGAGATGGTTTGATTCTGGCGTTGTGCCACTTGAAGGCATCAGAGCCCTGTTTCTTAAATGTTTTGGAATATTGCGGGGTTAAGAGTCGGCGTAGAGATGTTAAGAGGCTTGCATAGTTCATGCACAGAATCCATCAGGTCCTGCACGCTGTTCAAATTTTCTCTCCATGTGGTGGGGGCTTCCTAAAAATGGGTTGCTATGGGGTACCTTCATTTGCTGGTTTCCCTAAATCGATCGACAAACTGCATTTTGCACTGATCTGGCGATGTCCCTGGGTGTGGGAAGATTAGATCCAGGATGACCCAGGCCTGATTGCTGCTTGCTGCTTTCAGCTCGCAAATGTTTTTTCTTGCTGAGCCATTACCTTGCCACCAGATGACAAAGCCCAATCGCATTGCTCACTTCCTCACCATCGTCAATTCATTTGGACATGGGTCCAGCGCCAAGTCTGACAAGCAGTTTTCGGACATGGTTCGCATTGTCTAAATCATTCTAAATCATTCTAAATCCACGTTCACAGTAACACTGTGACATGCAGTCCTGCTCAAATTAGCAACAGTTTAGAGAACCTATAGTATGATATCGGCGGCCAACTGGTAAGCAGGACAGGTATTCGGTAGTTTCGGATGTTTATTACATTATGATTCATGATCCCATCCAAGTCGGTTACCGTAAGGGAGATGTGCCAGGTGAAGTGAACCATGGATTTGCGGTGGGATACTTGGATACCTACATATACCTACTCTCACCATCATGGCAGCGCCTGCGGGACGGACAGAGCTCAAGACCCATGACCTGAGGAAACTCTTGTTCCCTTTATGAAGTTCTGAACAGGTCTCTTCTAGCACTCGGTGTGGTTCTGATTTTGAATGCAATCTTGTGTAAAGCCGTTGTTGTAGTCTGTTTCACTGGTTGATAGTACGTTTCAAGTTATAGTTGACTCATTGTCTTGTTGCGAGTCGTTCATTCATGATCGGGTTGGAACAAGACGCACATCAAACATTCCAGTATCAAACCTATCGCATGTACACATCGATGCAATTGCAAGGACGTATGTGTATGGTTCATTACTGCAGAGTCGACCTTGCTTGCCCTGACATTTCAGCAATTCTTTTCTGATGGTCCATGAGGGATTTACATTGAGCTAGTGATCAGTGGTGTGATGAATGTTGCAAGGAGAGGGTGTTTCAAATGGTATGGCATTTTCCTGGGTGAGTCGGTCGGGCCAAAAACGAGATGCCCCACTAACAGTGAGCATTTTGGCGTGGTGCTTATGGACACCTCATGACAGCTTCATGCAGCGATATTGGGTTCGGAGGCTATCTGAGACCACCCCTTTGCTCATGACCTGCAAGGGGGTACTGTAAATTCTTGAGCATGGATGATCTGACTGAACGGAACACGCTTCGGTGAACGTTCCCAAAGTCAGTGATGGCCTAGAAATCCATGAGAAATTTGCTTTCTACAGTAGGTAAAGCGCTACAACATTAGCATGCGGGGTGTCATTGACATGCGACATGTCCCCAAACACAGTGAAACAAAACCCACCTCTGGGCCAGACGCTCCCCGAAGCCGAACAGACAAACACCGAGGGTTAAGTGCAATCTCTCTTTCTTGTAGAACTTGCAATGGATCTATGGATGATCTATGGATGTCTTACTTGCGGGAGTTGATGTGTGGATCTACGGATGGCAGAGCAATTGATCGGATGAACATCAGAATCTGGATATATGTGACCGATCCTGCATCGGACTGATGTGCTTTGTGATCGAAGAGGTAGTGATCAGACTTCCTCGTGTTGAGGGAAGAGGGACCCAACCTTTCCAAACTTCACATGGGCTGTCAAGACCCAGGACTCTTTCTACGTTAGAAATGGGGCAATTCATATGGTACATCAGTTTTACTGGCAGCCTTGGGCCGCGTAAAAACTGTGAAGCACTTGGTGACCTAAATGGAAGTTCAGAATGGCAAATTCCCAAGTAACTGAGCCAGTTGGTGACTCATTAGCTAGTTGACCAGTTGGTGACTCAAATTCCCATGAACATGAACCAACTGGTTATCATTCAACAGTTTACGAATAACTGGTTAAGTTCATAATTGCAAATGGTGATATTAAATTATAGTGAGCATGAAGCAACTGGCTAATCCAATCCGCAACAAATGGTCATCACTGGGAACATGCATCGCCATCCCCTCAAATAAGCAGCGTTCATGAAGCTATTTCTGAACCTGCTGGGACACACATGGGAAGCTGAACAACAACAGGAATCCTTTTGCTGGACTTCAGTTGGATCATCCCTGACAGTACGCACCTGCTGGCCATTGCCAGCAGGATGGTGACATGCCACCAACGAACGAATCAGCGCCGCGGAACATGCCTAAGAAAAGTGGAGCCAGTTTCAGAAGTGGTTGGAGGCAATGCTTGGCCAAAGCAGAGTTGCCCAGTCATCATGCGCTGTCCTGCTGTTTGGTATGGGGGATGATTACCATTGTGCCGGCCAACATCGATGTTGAATTTGCAGGGGATAGCATCATCAAAATCTTATTGTTCTGGGGTAATTATCATGGGGTTACCCATTAAATCCATTCAGCAATCATGGTGATAGGATGTAGTAAGACTTTTCTTCATGCATAAAGTGGGAAACAAACATGTTTTGTTTAACCCTGGCAGTGGCCGGGATTGTTGTATAAAGAAGTTTCGAGCAATCTTTTGCAGGAAACCAAATCACCAATCATCACCAATCCTTTCGACGATGGCAGTCTCAAGCTTAGCAAGCAGAAGCGCCGAAAAAAAGTTTCGAGAAGCAGATTTTGCAAGGTTGCGTCAGACCTATTGACATGAGGACACCTTCGGGTATGTATCAAACCAATTATTTCCCTGGAATTTAGCAGATTTACAGGCTAACATTGCAGCACTTTCATCCAGGTTTCCGCGGGAGTCTTGCCATAGGCCGCCGCTTGCGCCGTGGCGTTCACCGTGATGAGTGACTATTTGTCGACGGGAGGTGTCCGTGCGCCGGAAATTCTCGTGGACAGCTCCAGAAGAAGCAGCTCGAGCCCAGTGCCCAGGGAGGAGCTGTTCCTGGAAGGCTATGGCCGACAGTTCGGTGAAAAGATGACCTACAGCATCGGATTGACCTACGGAGCCGGGCTCCTCACTGGTGGCTTTTATGGTGGCCTGCTGGGAATTCGACAAGGAGGTGCTACACCCAAGCTCTTCTTGAACTCAGTGCTCAACTCCTGTAGCAGATATGGACCTGCTTTGGCCAACCAGTCAGCCATCATCACTATGTACTACGTTGGCTTCAACGGCTTGATTAGCACTTTGCGATCAGATGATACCTTCAACTCTGCATTGGCAGGTGCCTCAGCGGGTGCTTTGTACAAAGCGGCCTCCAGATCTCTTGAGTCCATCGGGAGATATTCAGTGGCTGGATGTGCCTTCTTCACAGGGATCGACTATCTCATGCGCACTGGGCGATTTTGAGGCAGTTCTCGGCAAAAACCTGGGGCATCGAGCGAAGCTGCCCGGCTGCCCGGGTACAGATACATGGTTTTTGCTAAGTGTTTTGCAGCCAAAACACCGATGAAGTAACATCTTGTGCGGTTCTTCCATGGTTTTACGACCTGATCCGAATTTGCAATGTCGTGGCCTAATCCAGTGTGTGACATCTCAGGAAGGAACCCCTCCGGGGTTTGTCACGGCGCGCAGAGACAGCACTGACCCCCTGGGTGTTTGGGAGACGGTTTGAGGTGCTCGTGCAGGTCATCCAAGATCTAGTGCACACAGTTGCGATCAGTTTTTTGGGGCCGATGATAGACCTTTCATCAGGACCACTTGATCGCTGCCCCTGGGAAGACTTATGTGCTGCATAGTTACTTGCACAATTTGAGCTGTGAGGCTTCGGGGGCTCATTTTTTGGAAGTGGATTTCCAATCATTGCAGCTATTTAATGCTATTTGTAGCTCTTGTAAGTTCATGGAAGCCATTGTAATTACACAGCTCTTGGTAGCTTGTGTAAGCCCTCCACTTTATTGACACAAGCAGACGCAAGTCCAAGATAGTCCAACTTGGCTTTACTCTTCTATATGCATGCCCTCCTGCCCAACGGGTCTCCCATGACCAACAAACCATCATTGAGAGCCCTTCAGCGAGAGCCAGCAAAGAGTTTGGGGGCAGATTCCCACATTTGAGTTGGCAGATCAGCAGCTATCGATCGCAAGTTTGCTGAAGATGCCGAATTGTCTTTTGATGGCTAATTGCTGGATATTGCAGGCTACTATCGACCCCAAGTCGAAACCATTATCAGCCATTGTCATGATTTTCCACCTTGCATGACATTGCAGCTGGTTGTAAGGTGGGTCTACTATGGTCTAGACTTACCCCGTCGCTGCCATCCTCAGCTCAAGCGAGACAACGCCACAGATGATCACAGATGAAGGTTGGCTGAACAGTTATATTTTTTGGTTGCTGTTGTCCAGCCATTTCACCGATCTTTGAGTTGAAACTGTTGATTGGCAACTGCAACAGGTTGGCAGCGCAACATGCAGAAAGTAACAACTAACCAACATCCCATGCTGCAAAGTCACTCCGCAAGGTTTCCCGACCCTCTTGGTTTTGGTGGAACACAACCACGAACGGTTCGCCGCTGCGCCGGCACCATGTCCGCTGCCAAGGCCCAATGGCAAGCTAGCACTTGCACAAAGGAATCACCATACAGATAGGTAGATAGCTACATATGTATAGGTAGATAGTTTGATAGGTAAATAGATACACCTCATTCAAGACGCCTAGGGGTTTTTGAGCATGACTGTGGTCATGGTCCTTGTTGAAATTGAAAATCATGCGTGGAACGTACTGTGATGCAGGTCTGCGGCAGAAGAGCCGCTAATCGCTAATCACCTTGTTTTGGATGTCCAGCGGCACCAAACCTAGGGCCACCTGTGCGCCACCAGCTGCAGCCGCACCTTTGTTGATTTTGTTGCCACTGGGAAGGGACTGTCACCACCGCCATCGGCAAAAAAATAAGAGAGACCACTACCTTCTCTTAAACCGGTGTGGCATATCTGCAGAAGGAACACCTGTGTTTGTAATCTAGACTGGCAGGCTGCAAATTTCACCACGCTTTTGGAGCCGGGTTTGATTCTCTCTACAGGCGGCGAAGAAGTCTGGGGGCAGTTCTCCGACCAATGGCTCATCACAAAAGGTGGGACTGGTGGGCGGTTGGGTGCAGTGTAGCTGGCTGGTGGTAGGGAGCTAAGGAGCCCGGGGTATTCATATATCATATCCATTCATATCCCTTCAAGTTATCATACCCGGCCCCTTATATTGAAAGGGGGGAAGGAGCTTCCAGGAGTGGTGTAACCAAACGGTAGGTAGGAAATGGGCCTGCTTGAAACGGGAGAATCTGGGAGTGCAGCGTCATGCCTGGCCTATATTGAATTTCCCAAGCTGACGTCCCTGACTGTTACATTCTTAAATGCCAAAGAGCTGATGTTATAGAATGCCATGACCGTGGGTCCGTTCGTAAGCCAAACATTGAATTAAGGATGGACTCATTTATTCATCGGATGAAGCATACATTTTCGATACCTATTGAATATCTGTCTAGCACATGTATACCTGTATAGAGATATGACAGGAATAGATAATATTTGCATTGCGCATGCCCAATGCATGCATCACTATGGCAACTGCAGCAGCATTTTCATACATTTGACCAGAGAGACGGTGGGTGCTCACAGTTTTGCAAGCCCTTCCAGAGACGCGATTTGCAGTGAGTGGTTTTGATCCCAAGCCATTCTTGGAACTCAGCACAGAGGAACCAGCTCATGCCAATCCATCACAATCACGGTGGTCAATTGTCAACATGATGAAGCACAGTTTTTGTCGATCCAACGGTATAGGACGTGAATCATGTACAAACATACGACTTCCTAGCATAGACAAATACACAACACTATGACACAACCAATATTGATAGACATATTTCTCATCATTAGTTAGAAACGCATACTTTATACTAATTGTTTTGTCACACAACGGTTAATTAACAATTCCCAATCATTGTACAACCGAATTAAGCAGCATATAAGCACTATAAACCATATCATATAACCATTGTTTGATAAGTACAAGTATTTACATATGTACATTTTTTAAAGACTATATAACCGTTATATACTCATTATTCACTATGATTGACTGTGTATCAGTATGATCAAATAGGATTAATTTCACATGAAAACTCCATCTATAACTCGCTTTGCTTGTTTTTCCCTGTTGCTCTTGCTTACAGGTGGTCGGTCCCAACATCAAGGGGAACCTTGAGGACGGTGGAATCCTGGGTGAACAAATAGCATTCATGGAATCTTGGACATGATGGCCAATAGCAGGCAATTAGCATTATCAATGGCCAGTAATAGCCAACAAGCATACTTGATAATGAACGGCCAGTAGTCGCATCATTAACCATAGACCACCGGGAAAAGGTCCAGGTTTCCGAGAAAGATGAGGTTCGAGAGAGACCCGTCGGAAATCGCACGCTGTCAGTGAACTGCCAGGCGTTTTTTTAATGTTGGAAGTAATTACTGTATTTTCCAGACACCACCGTCAATCTGAGTTTTTATACAGATGTTTTAATGCTATTGGCGTCTATTGGGTACATGGGGATGGTGGTTGATCACCTTGGGCTCACTGCATGGCAGGGACTTTGGACAAAGATGTGACTGTCCAGGAGTATCAGCTCGTGATGCACCTCCAAAGTGCCTTCCGCCATGTTTCCAGCAGCATGGCAGCCTGCGAATTGATCTGGCATCGCCTAAGCACAGCGGGACTCCTTGCTGTTGTTGGTTGCGGGCCTTTAATTGTTGATTGTGGCTGCACTATGCCACTCATTTCCGGTGGTTTGTTTGTTCTTCGTATAGTTTTTTGCAGTTGTGATGCTTTGGGGTGGAGCTCGGTATTTGTTTGGCATGTCTGTTGTTCTTGTTTTGTTATGTTTGGTTTATTTTGTTGAGTTCCTGGAGTCAGGGTTTCTTGATTTTCCAGGCCAGAGCCGCCAACCCGGCATACACATACGCACAGTCAGACAGAGGACAGCAGGCTATGTCTATGTGTATTGCAAGGTGGTAGAGGGCGAAGCATTCCCCGGCTCTGGGCCCCCCGGACCTGACACATGGTGAGAGCAGAACGCTACATATGGAGAGGTGTTCTGTGCGGTGGGGTGGACCCGAAGGAGGTGACTCAAAATGCCTGCCAGGTAGAGTCTCCAACGACTAAAGACCAGATAGAATTGATAGAATCCCACAAAACAAAGCAAAGTCAATCACACAAAATATGCCAGATAGTTTACCGGATAGAATGTGAACATCTATGCCAGATAGAATGCCAGCTGCAATGGCAGCTAGAATGCCAAATGGCACGTCAGATAGCTTGGCAGATAGAAGCCAGATTTTGTGCCAGATCAAAAGACAGAACCATGTCTATGTCAGGTAAGCTGCCAAATACGATGCCAGTGACACGCTGGACAGCTGGCCAGATAGAATGTGAAAGTCTATGCCAGATAGAGTGCCAGATATATAATGATTAAAACGGCAGATAGACTGCTGAATGAAATGCCAGAGAGCTTGCCAGATAGAATGCCGCTTAGAATGCCAGATGACACGTCCTACAGTTTTGTCAAATAGAATGCCCGATCAAACGCCAGATATCAAGAATGCCAGATGATACGCCAGATAGCCTGCCAGATAGAATGCCTGATGACATATGGCTGTGAGTGATGCGGGGCCGAGCAGCTGGCAACGGATTCTGGAATAACTTAGTAAAACCTAGGTGATTCTCCAGGGAACATTGGCTGATCATAGTGGAAACGTAAATTTGCTGAGTGGAAACGTAAATTTGCTGCAACATTGGGCATTCATGACTACAGGATGGGTGTAGATGATTGTCGATTAGGATGCATTGGGGATATGGATATGGGGCAGATGTGGTAGATAGTTTGCACCTCTCTTGGAGCTTGGGCAAGGTCTGGTTCTCTTGCTGATCACATGGCAGAGACATGGTCCTCCCATCAGGCAATCGATTGGGTAGAGCGATCAGGTTTGTGGTTGTCACATGTTGTCACTGCTGTACGCCCTGAACCCATCCTAAACCTTGTTTGCGGTTTCATTCTTGTGTTGGGAAGCATATGTGTACCTTGTGGTCCTTGGGAGCGCCTCCAGATTCCCCTTTCTGATGAGCGTTCAGCAGCCCTAAGCCGGGATCCTTGGACCAAGACATTGCCGCCACACGGTGGGCGATCCAGTGGCAAGAGTGTGGCCAGGTGCACTGTTTGGTGGCGTGTACGAAGCAAAGGGACGCTCCAGCGGAAAGGACTTTGCCATCAAGGTGCCCGGTGTTGACTTCACCTGACCTTCAATTGATGGTTTCGGAACTCGCATGACCTGGTCGCCCCAGGGCCTTACAGGGCATCCTTTCAGCATGTGTTATGCTGAAAGATGTTTCATATGATCATATGGATCTATATGATCTATACCTTCCCTTGGGATACCATGGGATACCTGGGGACAGTTGTTCCTGACGAGTAGCTTGGCACCTTCAGCAGCCCTGGGCAACATTTGTGTTGTTGATGGGTTTTTGCCCCACAGGCTGGACATGTCTTGAACAGACGATACACCAGTCATCGTTGGTTAGCACCATCATGTCTTTCAAAGAAGCCATAAGAAACACATACACAGGTGTCTTTCAATAGGGCTGCAATCAAGTTCAAGATTTCGAAGTTAGGGGAACCTGTGAATGTTCTTGAATGTTCACGCTTTACCCTCATTTATGATCACGAGGATTGACACTTCCCAACCCACTAAGCACACTCAGTTTTTGGGACACACAAGCAGCATCCAGGATCAGCGTTTCTTCTAATAAATTTCCAGGACAGCAGTTGAATTTGTCGCTTTGCCCATGGAGTCCGTGTGCCTTTGGCTTCCCCTTCCTTCCCCTTCAGTGTCCCGCAGCCTTTGGGTTCTTGATGGCTGCATCATGCTTCGACCAAAATGTATCCACAGGCCAACGGCGGTGAGGAGGGGGCTGCAGCCTGCCCAGAGAACAAAGGATGATGGTTCGTGATATGTTGCAGCTACCCTGCACCAGCCAAGAAGCCATTGATCCTGGACACGTCACACAGGAAACCTATGGAAATCTGCCCCTAACAGCCCCATCAATCACGACGTTTGGCCAAGGAACAGCACACAACTTACGTCGACGTAGCATGCCATAGCTATGCCTTGATGCCAGCAGAGCATCCATGACCCGCCTGCCATGGTTGGAATTGTTCCAAGCATCGGATGTTCCAAAGCGAGCCCACCTGCGCGCTTCGGAGCGTTGCTGAACGAAACATTGCTTTGGGAGGAGACACTTGGGCTCCGGCAGTGTCGTGTTTCCAGCTAGGTGACCCCTAAATTAGGTTTTTCGCAGGCATGGAGAGCTGGTTGGCAGTTGGTGGACTATGTTGGATAGGAACTTGGACAGCTGGTAGCTGAGAAATCTAGATGCTGAGAATTCCTTCGCTGTGTGGGAAGGGTCGAGAAAAGACTCCCTTTCATCATTCATTTCTTTTTTAAACGATGTTTGACCTATGCTCGAAAAGCTGAAGAGATCAAACGAGATACAACTCCAGATATCTCCAGATCTTCAACTGCATCTTGGCTGAAAGAACTTCTAGCCCCTCCTATCAGAGAACACCGAGCAGCTTGGGATTCCCACAGGTGCGCATAGATTCACCACCCTCGAACAGGTGGCCCATCCCATGACCGATGATGTCCCATGGTTTGAAAGCTTGGGGGTACCATGGGGTACCAAAAACCCGCGATCTGTTTCGGACATATCCACGATGGTATATACCTAAGATTATCTAAGCCAAGATTTCTGGTGGGTTGTTCGAAGAGATCCCAAAAATCCGCTACTCCATTATCGTGTCTTCGAGAAATCATGTTCAAATTGATTTGCTTGTGTCATTTGTTTGCTGATGACTCCTCATCCATCGGTGCTGCTCCTCCCTAAAAGATCAGGGAGCCCTCATCTCATGTTTGGGTGTGGATTTGTTCATTGAAAATTGTAACCATTGGTACAGCATGCAGCATGTGATTGCCATTGTAAGCATTATAACTATAACTATAATCATTGTTACACCATACAACATATGATTGTCATTGTTACACCATTCATCAAACTAATTACAACTTATGTCATTTAGCATTGTAATGCTCAAGCATCATCATCATCATCATCATCATCATCATCATCATCATCATCATCATCATCATCATCATTTTCTGAAGCAGGTCCTTCACCAAGGTGGCATGGCCCGTGCCAAGGGCACCACAACAACGAGCCTGTGGGCACCTATCCCTGGTCCACTAAGGCCAGGGCTACCAGCAGTGAACCGGACAGTCCTCAGCTATGTGCCCACGGCCGAACATCGAAAGCCCATGCCCCTGGTGACTGGCCCAAAAACTCGGCAGACTGGCTTCGGAATTGGATGGACATTGGTGTTACCGAGCGATGGCATGCCCTGTGGCTGGCTATCGTTTAGAAGATCCTTCCAGATCCCTTGGGGGTAGGGATTGGAGTTTGGCCGAAGCATCGAATAAAAACATTAATATGGAAGCAACCGGTACCAGGCATTGGTCAGAAACTTCTCAATAGCCATGATAGGGGGAATGCTCCAGATAGATTCAAACAATGATGTGAATAGTGACACCGAAAGGTAATCCATGCCCAGGGGGCACTATGGGTAAATCGCGTGATTGCAGCATGGGTGTTTCTGCTCTTCATTTTCTTGGTAGTGATTTCATTTGATTTCAATCATCTATTTACGTTTTCCCTAGTATGGACAAATTGCTTGTTTGTTGACTAGCATTTGTCATAGGGCTAGAAACCACCAACCAGTTTTAGTTGGGTGACATTCCATAGCATTTCCATGTGTCGTCCATGTAGCAAGACATAGTGGGTGATGCTTCAAAGGATTGAGTTTGCTTCCAACCGCTGATTAGTGCGGGGGCCTTGTATGGGTCATGTTATCAGGGCATCAAACATGGGGCTTCAATCTTTCAATAAGAAATTAACCAATGACATTAGTTGTTCGAACTTCGAACCATCATTTACCATCACCAACCGTTGTCAACTACTCAGTAGGTGCCATCAAACGTCATTAATCAACCATCATCAGTCATCAAACGTTATCATGAACCAGATCATGACTGATCATCATGAACTCTGTGCAATCGGTTAATTATATAATCATTATATTTTCAATCGCCAACCAGGATCGCCCATCAGCAACATTATCCATCATCAACCATTTTACACCCTCATCAACCATCATTAACTGACAGCTAGTGGTTCCTAATACCACCAATAGCCATCAGGATCCACTCCCCTTGCGCCATCCGTGCCGCTGCGCCGTCGTGGTGCGTCAGGTGATGGTCTTTCACGGCTGGGGAGGTCATGCACTGACGTATCAGGTGCCGTTTAGCCAAGGGGGAGCGGTGCCAGGAGCGACCAGGAGGGTTCTCACCAAATGCTTAGATGATGGGCAATGATGCTTATCAGGGTCAATGATGGTTGATCAAAATGGTGAATAATTAAGAAAGGATCTTTTAAGCGTGGTTCAACAGTTTATGATGGTGAAATAGATTGAAATAGTAGTTATTTGATTCTCTCATTGATTTAGTGAACCATCATCAGTGGTTGTTTTCTGGTGAAACATGGTTTGCCAATGACCGTCAATCATGGTTGATAATGATAATGGTCCAGGGGTGGTAGTTGCTTGGTGATTCTATAGTTATGGTTCACCCGGAAGAGCGTCTCAGACCATCCAACCCCTGACGTTCTTGTGTTTTTGGGAGCTCGGCTATACCTGCCTTTGAAAGATGGACATTTTATATTAAGTTATTTCCAGCTATCAACAGAACCAGTCCTGAACCTTGGAAGGGAATGGAAGGGATATGATACGATGGGATGGGTGGAGTTCGAGAAAGCCGATTACAAGTGGTAAGACAACCCAAACTGGAGATGTTTTGAACAGACCGCATTGGTTTTAAAAGCTTCACTGCTGAATGCAAGCCAACATGTCCTTATTGAGTTCCGCTGGCAAATCCTTATCAAACCAAAGGCTGGTTGGCGGTTTCCCCTTTCTGGCAAAGCGAGCATGGGCAGTTGATTGCAAGTGGCTTGAACTGGTGCCTGGTGCATTGACAGCCGCTTGTGAGCATCGTTCTTGGAATTTATGAGGGGCAGTCAAGGCCATCATTTATGGATCATCCAACACTCAATATTTGATCATTGGTGGTGAGCCAGGCCGGGAATGCATTTGCATTTTGAATGATACACTTCATATCACTTCAGCAATCGCCCAGCAATTCTGATGCATTTTTTCGATATTTTTCTTATTTTGCTGAGCTTCACCTTTGCTGAAGCTGAAGGTCATAGACTTGGCCGAGCCTCCGTTCGTGTAGCATTCGCTCCCCAGGAGAAATACACTTTCGGCCTTCTAGCAGAAGCTGCTGGGTTTCTGGCCGTTTACCCGGAAGGATTGAACGATGTCTGGAGTTCAAGTAGCCGTTGGACCTCCTGGACCTTGGCCTGCACAAAGGGGGTGGTTTGAAATTTTGTAGATTTTCCCGGATGATTTGAAGGATTTGAAGGGTTGGCTTTGCAAGTCGCCCTCTCGCATGGAGAGCAGGGGATTCTGAGATCTCGGCATGAAAAACGGAATGACACAAACGGAACGACACAAGGCTCTTGAACGTGCTTTCACATAGAGTCAAGCACACTGACTTCACCGTCAAAAATGTGACGATTCAAGGTCACAACATCACTGCCAGGAAATTCACAACCGTAGTCGGTGTCCAAAGAAATCCAGAAGGAGTCGCTGTCTCAATTCCCTCACAGGGATTTCCAAAAATATCTAGAAAATGGCTTGGCGATCGTAGACCCTAAGGATGTGGGTGGGTCGATGATCACCCCAAGTTGATCGTAAGGGCAAAGGCACCGTAAATCCATCAATGGTCAACCCACCTCCGATGGGCCGGTTAACCAAAATGTGCTTATGTTGGAGTATGTTGGGAGGGTTGAGATGGTAAGCGCCCCTTTCATTTGTTGTGCCTGTGGCCATTTGAAATTGTCAGTTTTACAGTGCACAGAGGATTGCCTTGATACACATGAAATTGAATGCCGATGTCAACAGAATCGAACACTATCGCGTTTTTTTCTCAGCCAGCAGTGGCCTCGTCGATACCAGTGGTTATAATATGACTAGTCTCAACAGCCGTTCATCACCATCCATCAATTTTCATGGAAAGAACGTACAACCGTGTACCGTTCATGGCTCACATGCTCGTGTACCTAGGAATTCTGGTGATACCACCGTGGAGGACATTGACAACAGCAGCACGCGAGTTTGCGACCCGAAAAAGGTGGCCGCCTGTTTGCAAACCAGGTGGTATGATGCCGTGTGTGTCATGGTCATACGGCCACCCTGTGTCTCCAAGCTGGCCGCGCATCGTTTGCTTTGAAATGTTTTCGGGGTAAGCAGAGGACGTGCGACCGGAATGGACAACCCCAATGACTGACTCGACTGCACTCTTCCAGTCAGGTTTAGCCACAGCCCCGCCAACGTACAGGACAAACGGCCACAGAGGTGGCCCCCCTTCAGAGCTTCTGCTTGATGAGGGTGTTAAAAACGGTGAACTATGACCAAACGAATGCTGGTTGGTGGTTTCACACATTTTTATGTTCCCTAGATTTCCCTAGTAATTATACTTATTAACTTAATGGTTATTGACCGAAGTTTTTCATAGGGTTTGGAACCACCAGCCAGAATGCTTCCTGGATCCCACATTTCAGCCGTCAGGCTGGATCAACCTGCTACGTCAGCTGCATGATCAAACGGGGCAAGTGCCATCCATGCTCCTGGACCACATGCAGCTTGGCAGCCTCTACCTGATCAAATAGACTGTTTGAAAAGAGAAGTTATATATGAGTACGGGGCAATTATGGATGATTGGCTTTGTATTCGTGCAATCGTTGATTTTAGGGAAGAAGGGGGAGCCCCCAAAAGCGAGTAGGTCCGACTGAAAACCGAGTCCTCTTCAAATGATGTTTGCCCAAGCAATTACTGTAATTTTGTCCGTCACTCATATGGCTGCCAGTGATTGCTGGTGTTACATGGTCTCCGTTATCTATGATCAAATTACGTATGGTTTGCCTCAAATTTTCATTCACCAGCTGCTGGTGTTACCTGGCCATGATTGATCAGGAGACGTTGGGGTCTATTGGGGCATGCGGCTTTTCACGCAAGCGACATGACAGAGTCTTGGGAGCTCTGTAACCATGTCTGGTTCACCCGAGCGGGGACGGCGACTAAGCAATCAAGCACTGCTGGCCCAAAGTTACAGCAAATATCAATCGGTTGGTATCTAGTGGTGGGCCGTCATCACATATCAATTAAGCGATGGCTCACTTATTCAGGAATGGGCCATGGCAATGCAATTGCAATATGAAGATTATTGTGATTAGTGTATATTATTGTCATTAATTATGTTGGTTGCTACTTGGCATGCCGCCAGCACTATACGCCAACAGGATAGTAGGCGTTGCGTCCTGAACCATAGTTGGGGAAAAATCAGGTCAAAGAAGGTTTTCCCTGCCGTACAGTTGTGGTCCATTTTGAACTGACCATGCTTGTGAACATAAATGGCCGTATAGAGGATGGTCAAGGACAAAACTCACCATAAATGTGTCTTCCCTTGCTTTCTCGTGATGTTTTCTTATTTCCTGTGTGTCTGTGACTATTTATAGGATGTTGCTCAAAAGTTAGTGGAAGACAATATTGGCAGAACATGTCAATGTTCAATCTGTTCCATATGTCCCATAGAAAAACATGTGTCCAACACAAGTGACGGTTCAAGCAATTGAAATAGAACATGCCATGCAAGATCGCCAGACAACCTATGGATGATAGTTTTGCAAGTACATGATTGCAAAACATGCATGTATGCTCAGGAGGATTTTTGTGTGCGTTGGTCCATTTGCATGTCTCTAGGTACAGATCCGTTACCTAAGTTATGATCTCCTTGTAACTTCAACAGTGGCATCTGCGTTTCCTACAAGAAACTTGGAGACAGTTGATGCTAATGGTTCTTGAGCAGTGCTGTTTCTGACCTCAGTGCGCTTACCTGTGGCTTAGGCCCGGAAGCACCATTCGTTTTTGGGCGGAAATCGTATGGACGAGTTTATGGGAGCCCACGGGGCCCACGGTTCGAAGCGCTTCCCAAACAGGCTACGACGACGTGGGCTTCATCAAGCAGCTATTGCAGCATGTGGCGGAGAGTTTTTGCATTGATTTGAGTTCCTGATCGGCAGCGGCTGTTAGGCTTCGAGATGGTTTGAGGGCCTCAAGTTTTGGTGCGGAACCATTTGGGGTACCCGGCACGGGGAGGCAAACCATGCATGTGGATCCCCTGTCCTCTGAGCGACTTAGTTTATGACAGTTTGGCTTATCAGCTGTCATTGTGACGATTTATCGGCCGTCATTGCGAAAGTCACCATTCTACCAATAGCATTTAGCATGCCAGCAAAGTTGGAAGAATGGTTGGCATAAACATCCCAGAAACATGCCACCCTTAATTACAATATACCACAGTAGTATATTCATTAGTTGGTTGAAGGTTGTGGATAGCTGGAATGGCCAGCTTCGATAGGTTTCCCGTAGCCCCCAAATAGACCGCTTTGCTAGGAGAACGGTTTGCACGCTTCCTCAGTGATCCTTTGTGATATTTGTTTTGAATCAAAGGAACTTCACGCGTGATGCATGATATCATGCACTCCAAATGTAGCTTTGTTGAATCCTGCTGTACTTGTTTGTCACACCCTGCGGCTTGGTTTTGCATTTGCCACCTGATGGGTTACAGTCAACAGCTAAAAAGAAACAAACGACATACCCAGGGTCCCTCATCAACTGTGGCACTGAGGAACATGAAGTGAGAGCCCATCCGGCCAACTCTACCAAATTTCGATTCAATTAAGGCGGCATACACCACCTCATAACTTCTTAGCTTGGCTAGGGCAGGGTGACCTGATAGCGATGGAGCGCGAGAGAGAGAGAGACCACCTCATGACTTCTGAGTAAACGACAGCAGCAGCAGCAACAACAACAACATCATCAGCATTACAACCACATCAACAGCAATTGCAACAGAGCAACAGCAGAACTGTAGCAGCAACAATACGAAGGAGAGGAACAGCAGCAACAAAAACAGCAACGGCATGAGCCACAGAGCCGATAACAACATCAACAACAACAGTAGCAACAACGAGAACGACTCCAACGACAGCAGCACTAACAATAGCAATAGCAACAACAACCGCTCCAACAACATTAAAAACAATGCCAGCAACAACAAAAACAGCAACAACAAGTAACAGCAGCGACAACCGGAAACCTCAATAAACGTCACAAAGGGTCAGGCCAGCAATGGCTCATCGATTTCATCCAGGCTCTGTGTTCGCCTACGGCTGCTCGAATGCTGTGATGTTTGTGCATCAGCTGGCGCGGCAAATGCCTGAACACTTTCGAGCCATAGTAGCTGCATGTGGTGGGAAGCCACACCAGGGAAGCTCGGCGGGGAATACCAAGTGGCACTGGTGAGGTGGTGAGCATGGTGAGGGTGGTGCCATCTTCGAAGTATAAACACACTAACACGGGGGGCGACTACTACCGACATGGTGATGCTCTCTTCCAAATAGATTTGGGATGATTTGGGCAATTCAATTTTCGTTTGGACCCACGAATGTAGAAGATTGTATATGAAGCACGGCATTAGCAACCAGGGCGAACACATGCAAACACTGCAAAATCGTACGGCATTGCAGGCCCGCCAGACGATATGCCAATTTATCATGGTCCGATTCCCCGACATGGCTATGGGTCAGAGCATGCACAAACACTTAGCGGAACTCTGAGGGCCACTGTCAGGAGACACAGAAGCTAGCTGTAGGTCACAATTAGGAACACTCAAATGTATTCCAAAGCCTATTTGGTGGTCCCCAAGCTGACTGACTACCTGAAACATCAGTCCAGCAGTTGGAATCTGTGAGCAAAATAGGCGATTTTGTAATGGTAACAGTGGCGGTGTGAAGCATGCCACCTATTCTTTGACGTGCCCATGTAGGATTGCGGTGCTGCCTTGTCAAACATGACTGACGCAGGAAATGGGTTCTCTGTTCACCCTTAAGCTCCAATGTAAGACAACTTGGTTGCTCCACAAAGCCGATACCATTGAGTTTTGCACTGCCCCGGTCACCAGGATTCACCACAAATGTTCCCGTCAGTTTACCTCCAAATTGTTGTCACAACTGAGTCACGAGCGCTCTTTTTGTCATTGGCGCAGGAGGTTGACACGGCATTATGCTGCGGTTGTTGGTGCTGTTCCTCTCGCTGTGTTTGTTGCCGCTGTTGCTCTTGTTGCCGTTGTCGTTTTTCTTCTTTCTACGCTCTTGTTCATGTCTCTGTCATTGTTGTCCCTGTTGTTGCTGTTGCTATTAGTGCCGCTTCGCACGTTCTTCTTCTTGTGGTTGTTGCTGCCATGTTTGAGTCCAAGTTGGGATTGTTGTGACATTGCACACTGAGGATATGAGCGGAACTTCACCCGTGACTGGGAGAAGAGGGGGTGGCATCACCGAAGGTTTTCAAAGTTGGGGACGCGATCATGACCTAGGCCACAAGTATATACTTGATCTCTCAAAAATTGTTTCTTAATACATGGATATTCATTTAAGCAGTCCTGACTGGTGACTTTGGTAGTTTGTACCTGGGCGATCACCAGTAGCCAAGGGGATTTTTCCCTTTTTCAGGGAAACGATCTCATTCTCCAAATCATACATTCAACCACTAGACACCAATTTTTCACTATTACAGACCCAACTTTCCCAACAAAACACCCATTGAACACCCAACTTTCCTACAACTGTCCTACCATTTTCTGGCAAAAACGCAGCCATGTTAAACATTTTGGCATTTTTTCAAGGAAATGATTAAATCCTGCAAATCCTTCACCAAAAAGCCTCCTTGACTTCCCCTACCGTCATACACTAAAGCATTTGACACCCACTTTTTCACCTATATCACCCACGAAACACCTAACTTTCCCAGCAAAACACCCACCAAACAGCCAACTTTCCCAGCATTTTCCTACCATTTTCTACCACCAAAAGCGCCATGTCAACCATCTGAACCTCCCCCCGGGGCGCCCAGCCCAGGCGGTGGGCCACCGGTGTCCATGCTGCTCCTGCAGGGCCTGCATGATCACACCATTCCACGCCATCCACCGAGACGAAACGCACCGTGGTGGGATGGCCACTGGTCAGCGGTCGATGGCGAGCGACCCGGGTCAAGGCTTTAACCAACCAACCAAACAATGGTGAAGCCTAGCTGTTAACAATAATGGTAAGCTAGGATTGACCAGCTAATAATTGGGGATAGTAAGTATCATTATGGTTTACTAATCCCAGTAGTTGTCAACCAACAACCAACAATAATGGTTAATCATAGGGGATAGTAAGTAACAGTACTGGGGGATGTTCCAACTAGCTATGGGTCAAGGCTTTAACCAAGTAATAATGGGGGATAACAGCCAACAAGTTTATGGGGAAAACAATGGTTCATGATAGGGGAACCAGTGGGACTAAGGGTTTTGACGCACTGCCATGATGGCTACCCCTCAGGATGTGCGTGAACTAGTGGTGTTGAGGTGCAACCCATTGAAACCGGGCAAGTTTTGAGGTTGCAGTTAGGTCTCCATGGGTCTCCACGCGTCTTCAGGGGTCTCCATGTTGATTGTTTGATGTGAACAATTTGCATGTCATCAACGAGCTGTGGCCGAGTGAGAGGGGCGCCAACCCAGGCTATGTCTATGCCAGTGACGCCGCAGTGACAGAGGCCTACAAGGACTACAACGGATGTTCCAATGAGAATGCCAGAGTACAGGCTCAAGCCGTGGCAATGGGTTCGTCATCATGCCACTTTTATAAAGGAATACCCCGAGTGAGGAATTGAAAGTGGAAGGATACTCATGTTTCCTCTCGAGAATCTGTTTGAGCATTGAAAATAGGAATATTGAGTTCAATGATATCAAGTTGAATGACGTCCCTTTCATTGCTTCGCTTTTGTCACTAAAGCCGCCAGTTACTATCTTCCGTTCAATTACTGTTATTAGTTGGCTGCAAATTCTATACCCAAACAACACAACCATGGGGGTCCATAGCAAACGCACCATCCTTCGCACCACCGCTGGCATTGCTGGCGAGGCGCTGCCACCGGAAGTTAGGAGCGAGTCAGTGGTGTGCACGGAGTACGGTTACGATGCCAGGCTGAATTCTCTTCATCAATCATCATCAGTCATCATTCACCAAGCATCATCAAGCCAGTGATCAATTTATCATGATGAAGCATCATCAAGCATCATTGGTTATTACTGTTATTGTAAATTCTCAGCAATTATCAAGATTGTGAAGTGGGGCCTCGGCAAATTGTGTTTCCCAAAGCATGGTTGCAACTGCAGTCGACCGTAATTCTTGGAGCAAACAGAATTTCGTGGTGCACTGTTGGGACTTTTCGATGGAGTGCTTCTTCATGTAGGTGGTTCGAAGTTGTTTGGCTGATTTTCATTGATTTTCATGTTCATGGGTCGTTTTTGCCAGTGGCAAAGCATGGGCAAACCCTTTTTTTACGCCCTGGCGAAAAAAAAACAATTAAAAGTTATATTTTAATTTTATTATTAACCATATTAATATTATTAATTAACCATATTTTTAAATTATTAAAATCATTAAAGCGCCTTTGATTTACCTTACGACGTCAGGTGTCAGGTTGTCCCTGCTGAGGATTGCTTGGCCGGCAGCCAGGTGGTAGAGTGTACCTTCCCCGGAGGCCACGACTTGCTCTATGGATCTGGTGACATCCTACAGGGCCCCAGGCTGGCATGGCATTTCTTCTGCGGACATATGCCAGCTGCCATGCGTGAGGAATGGTCCTGCACCCTGTCGCAAGGAACTTGGCAGAAGTCGGGGCTGGGTGGTGCTTCAGACTTCACCACGAGTCATGGTTCATGATGTCCTTATCTTGTCATCCCACATCGTGATGAGTCCCAACTCTCAGCCATTTTGCGGGAACAGGCACTGTAATTCAAAACCGGGTATGGAAAGAAGATGAAAGAAGTAGCATGGCCATGCATGGCCTTGATTGCTGCCGTTAGTCTTCTCGTGTTTGTTCCGCCGAATGTCATCGGATATCATACGAATATCTTGCGCGCCTTAAGACGCCTTGAGTTGAACAAAACGATTAATATATATAGCAATAATGATAATAAATAATAATAGTAATAATAATAGTAACAATAATTGATATTGTTAATATTACCACTTGCTTTTCTTGGAGTTTAGCTTCGCCAAGGATGTACTTTAAACGTCCCGGCGAAGTGAAGTTTGATCCATTTTGGGCCATGGATCTGACGACCACACCATGTTATACCAACGCGTGTGATACTCAAATTCATGCCTGGTTACCCCTGAGATATCTATAGATCTTTCCGTGCATGGCATGGCTGAAAGTTCGCTAGGACAGGCCAGCGGGAATTGGGGACCAATACATGGCCCTCAATTCCTGGATAATGAATGATGAATCTGCTTTTCAGGGCTTTCTCTCTCCTCTTGGTTGGTTTGCAGGCAGTTGGTTAACATACCTGGTGTGGAGGGAGTCATCATCCTCATCGCCACTACCACCCACCTTGAGGTTTGCACAGCAAGCCAAGGCCAAAGCCATGGTGACAATGCAAGGTTCTATGCCCTCTGTCTTCTCTCAGTGACCATTTTCCTGCTGGGTTTGTGGATGTCTTGCCATCCGCGATGCAGGGGCTACAGTTACAGTCCCGCTGGGCCGATTTCTGCCGAGCAGATGACACCAGTGGGCAGGGCCAATGAGGAGTGGGTGGAGCATCGAGATCAATCCCTTCCAAGACAACTTTAGCATCTACCAGTCCTTGGTAGCCTTAGGTTTTTTTTCCCTCTGCTGTTCAGTTTTCACGGCCGCCCAGTCAAGGGACTGGTGGCCCCAATGCGACCTCAAACTGGTTGTAAGAGGATGCACAGTTCGGCTTAAGCGACTGATGCGGCCGATGAAAAAAAAAGTGTTTTTCCATGTTCATACTTTTTTTTGGTATTCGTTGCCGGCCTTTCTGGTACCAGCAAGCGGATGAAGTCACATGATCTCGACATGTCATTCCTGTATTCGCAAGGGATCTTGACACAGAGTTGGTCAAGGGCAAGGGAGAGTGCTACTACACAGTCCAAGCCATCAAGAAGAAAGCCGCTCAGAACTTGGAGGATTACTACTGAACTTGCACAAGCCAAAGCGGACCAGAAGAGGTTCAGGGATAGAGTGACATGCTTGGAAGGTGGTTGAGGCTGGTGACGTGGTTCTGCCCACACTGTATCCGTTGACTGTCCGAGGTTCTTAAAAAGCGGGCGGAATTTGCAGAAGAGCCATTTGTTTTCATGGGTGCGTCAAAGCCCCCCCCTCCAATGTATCCTCCATTTTAGCGAAAGAAAAAGCTCCGTGAGTGGTGTGCAGGCAATATATTGTGCAGGACTGGAAAAAGAAGGCAGCACTTTTTTGGCGCTAGGTAATACAAGTTTGAACTATCTGCATTGCTGGAAGGTTGGCTTAATCTGCAGGAGTGGGCATGCACAGCATGGAATTTGCAGGAAATCACTTTCCTCCAATGTTAACTCTCAGCCATGTCCATTTGAGCAGAGCAGGGGTGACATTCACCCGAAAAAATTCAAGGAGTTGAAGCATTTTTTCGTAGAAATCGTTGCCAGCGATTTGTGAAGCGGCTTCCTTCCCACTACCTTGTCATTGCTTGGTTACATCCAACCATGACTTACTTGTAAGCGTGTCCAACCTCACATCTCGCTTGGTTGTGCCATTGGTCACTGGCAGCGCCGCAGGTGCTTCACAAGAGCGAGCTGCAGAAGGCTGGGGTGAAAAAGTTACCTAGTTTACCCAGGACATGTCTCAACAACGGTGTCCCAAACAACCAAGCAATTTACCATGCTTTGACCATGCTTAACCATGTCTAACCGTTGGAAGCCATTGATCATTTCTTCAGCATGATTGGCGATGGCTATCCAAATCAGCCCCTTTTCCCTGTTCCAAGTCCTCAAACCAGCATTTTGAACAGGAACGTAGCGGTAGAACAAACGTGTGGCTACATCCCGCAGATCGGCTGGGGCTGGATCAGTGTGCTGAGTTCTGACAATTGCTGGTGGATTTCTTGAACCACTAGATCCAATTATCAGCAATTTTTGCCCATGCTCATCCGAAATGCAATCCAAATGGTGCAGCAAAATGTGGCTTGTCCTGGTTGTGTTCCATCACGAGCAAAGCACGGGCCACCACCATTCTCTTTGCCGCTAAGTGTGATCCTTGTGGCATCGCAGGTCGAGGAGAACAACTCCATCGAATTCTGCGAAGTTCCCTTGAGCGAAATCAAATTTGCCGACGTTGCTTGGATCCACCGCTGCGCCGCTGCAATCACGACCATCTGAGATGGCTTAATCATGTCATCGGTTTGTCTAGGTCTAGGATGCCTTTGGTCAAGTTGTGATGCTGTTCGGTCTATACACTTATGACTGGCAGTAATCTGGCTATTTCAAGATCATCATGTTTATGTTCAACTATATTCGAGGATGGTGGCTTCTTCCGAATGGACCAGCATATTTTCCAGATGGGCCGTAGTCTCCCAATCACCATTTTTGTTAACCACTCTTAACATCTATTAAGCACCGTCAGCCATCAGTTATGGAACCCATGGTTATCTAATCGCCACCAACCAGTCATGCGATCAAAAGTGTGATTTTGAGTTTTGCCACGTGGGGTTGTAGCTGAATGCTTCAGCTCTCACTGGGTGGTTAGGAATCCTGGAATGCACTAAAAGAGATCATCATCGTCATCACCATCATCATCACCCCGTCAATCATGCCCAACAAATCAATGAAGCAAGATAAATAGTGACAATGATTGATTATGATAACAGACCTCCAGCAATCAATGATCAACAATCATCCTGATCACAATGAATCGGGGCCACCACTAGAGGAACCAATGGGATACCAAGCCCCCAACAACGCTGCAAGCAGCCGCTTGCTAACTTGGTGAAAGGCTGGTTAGCGGAAGGTTTAGTGATGCTTTAACAATGGCATCCAACAAGAGGCACTGAACCTATGACTTGCCCAGACACCTGACATTTGCTTGACTATTCACTATTGTTGGTTGTTGTTGACCAGTGATGGCTATGTTTGATATTATTTGCTGTGGTTTGTTGTTATTGTTGTTGTGGTTGTTATTGGTTGTTAACATTTGCTGACGATTGCTGCAGGCTACTGTTGACAATGGTTGGTATTGAAGATTTGTTGTTGCCACTCCCTCGAACCAAGCACCAACCAAAACTGAAGAACAAAAGCCACTCACACGGCTTTATTACAAAGTGTGAACGTCTTGCTTAAAGGACCCAGCATCCCCAGAGCCGCAAACCCACTGGACGCTCCAGAGCCACCAGCTACCACCAACATACCCCAACAACCATTTATGGCGCGGAAAAGGATGAAATGATGATGAAATCAGCAGGAACAGGTGATGGAGTCACAGATGGCAGAATCACCTCATGCTTTCACCAAGTCGCTGAGGTGATGCGTGGTCATGAGTGCCTTGGCTGATCAAAGTTCTTGTGTTAGCAGCACCTCTTCCCAGGTCGCAGGGAGCTGTGGATGGAACTGGAACTGCCAGGTGTTGAAATCAGCATTTGCACAGGGGCAATGCCTCTATCAACCACCGCCGCTTCAGGGTCGTGTGGATCCAGGAGATCATAGGAGATCCTATAGACTTGGATTTGGCAGCCCCCCTGAGATAGCACACCGGTGTTGCTAAGCCTTTCTTGGCAGAAGTCATTGGAACCAGGAGGAAACAGCGAGATGGTGGTTAGTTGTTGGGGGTACCAGGTATGCCCCTCAGGTCTTTCAATGACTAGCAATAATCGCTATCGGTCATCATTAGCCATTCTCAATTGTGTGCCTCGCCATTTTTCTTGGAAATGCCGCCTCATGGTGGCCCCTCCTGGCCCATGGCTAGAGGGGCAATAGTTTTTGGCACGGTGGCACTGTGTACAAGAGATTTGCCTGCCTAGCGTTTTGTTGGCCCATGTCATCCCAAGGTGGCTGAGAGGGTGTTGACAGCTTACTTTATTGAATGAACTACTTTGATCATGATAAGCCATATCATTCCTTTTGTTGACCCACCCTGCCCCCAAAACTCAGTCGTGGCTTGTTTGGGTATACCAGTGGTGTACCTGCCCTCCACTCATGTCGGACACCAAGGCATGTCATGGAGGTGGAGGAGCATTTCGAGGATCAGTGGCTGGGACGGTTCGTAGGAATGGGTGTTTCTCAAGCTGTTAGGAACCCCCCAGAATGGTTGGTTATGGTTGGTTTACTATTAGACATGGCTAGTATTGGATGATTTGACATCAGTGGAGTTCTTGGAAGATGGTTTTTTGGGGTCCCCTATGTTGAGAAACTCCCCCACAAAATGTGGAAATGGTGAACCAAAAAAAGACATCAGTGGAGTTTTTGGAAGATGGTTTTGGTACCCATAGATGGCTCCAATAGGTTTACTCCAGACTAGCCCCGCCTGCGACATCCTGTCACTGAAGCCCGGGATCATCAGTACTTGTTGAACATATCCAGCTTTCCTGTGCAAAAATTGCGTGCTCAGTTTCCTCAAAAAGTCCCCGCCAAACAGGATGAAACATAGTCAGATTTGGCTCCAAGGCCCAGCAGTCAACCGAATGAGAATCATCATTTTTGGATATTTTTGGAAAGCTGGATTGAAACACCACTGGAAAGAATGCTCACACTTTCTGCATCAAGGCTTTCCATAATGGTCGATCGAAATGGCTCTTGTGAGTTACTGTAACTACTGTACTTCCTCGCCGGTGAGATTACAGACAAACACACGCACACACACACACCCATAGCTGGTTGGTGGTTTCATTTTTTCCGGAAACTATTAACAAATGGTTGGTTGACTTTTTCATGGGGGTGGTTCAACATGGTTCAACCACCAACCAGGGCGTGTGATTTGTGTGTCGTTGGTCCCAGGTATTGCCACTACTGTGTATTCGAACTCTGCAGAGGCCCCTGGGGCATTTTCGTCGCCCTCTCTGTTGGATTCGCTGTAGGGTTACTGCTGGATGGGGCAAATTGGTGTCATGTGGCCATGGGTCAATATTAACCAACCAATAATGGGGGATAACAACCAACAATCATAGGGAAAACAATGGTTAATGATGGGGGAACCAGGGGTACAGGGTTTTGACCCACTGTCATGTAGCTTTTTAGCGGCACATGCAAGTAGCAAATTGGCCCGTCTAGTCCAGACACTCGAAAGTGATCATGTAATCACCAGCTGGAATTTCTGTTGTAGCAATGAGCATGAGAATTGATTTCCACAGCGGTCAGAGTGTGACACTGGTAGCTAAGGGTACCAGCTAGAGTGAGAAAATTCAAAGTTTGATTCAATGATTTCACTGTGCTAGAAGAGCCAGGAACAGACAGGGTTTGGCTTTTTTCTACTCACCCTGAGCCTTGGGTCATGATTTCAACAAGTCGATCAAGCGCATCATCTTGCGGCGGTAGAATCGCCTGCAAGCAAATGGTATGTGAAGAAGATAGGATCGGCAAATCAGAATGGTGGTACGAGAGTGGTATGAACATTATTCGGTGTACGCAAATTGAATATAACCAAGTCAAATTGTTTTACATATTGGCACATGTATCGAGACATATACTTATACAGAAATTAATGTACATTTAAGAATTACGGCATGCGCCCATATAACATGGAGAGATGTTGGTGATACTAACCAGTGGGATGCCCTAGCATAAATAAAAAACAAACAAACAAACAAACAAACAAACAAACAAACAAACAAACAAACAAACTTATAGAGTGAGTCAGCCACTCACCCGAACCTGATACCAATTGGGTAGACACCCTGAGATCCTGACTGGAAGCAAAAAATGATCGGATTGGAGCATAAAGATGGCAGCATGAACTCAACAAAAGAATAACAAATACCAAGAGTGCCCCTTGAGACTACTTGAGAGGCTTTCGGAATCCCAACACACGCGCGTGTAGGCAAAAGCTGTGAAAATGCAGAAAGCTGAGCCACATTTGGATACGAGCCAGGGGTTTTGCGACCAAAATTCCACTCATTTGCTCTAAAATCACTCACGTTATCTCACGTTACTCACGTTGCATCGCTTTGCCTTCCAGAAATGCATTGCTTTGCGACCAAGACTCGGAAATCACATCACTTGGCCTGCCAAAAGTGTATCACTTTGCCTTCCTGACAGCCGCCATGCGTTCTGCTGCCCGCAGGTGGCGACCTATTGGAGGCTCTGAAGCAGCCCCTTGGCGCAGTGGTGTTTAGAATCGCCATCCATGTTTTGTTGTTTTCCGTTGCCAATTCTTTTAAATGGGTTGACGGAAAAAGCATTTTTCCCAAGATAAGAATCAAAAAATGACATTAGGTATTTTTTGAAATGATTAATTCATCTTATCAAGACTGCGTTTGTGAAACATAATTGCTTGTGTTGGTTTGATGGAGGAATGATATAGAATGATTCTATATGATGTGAACTCAACATTTGTATGGTATTTGTTTTCCGGGCGCATTGGGTGTCAACATTTGTATGGTATTGCAGTTCCGCGACTTCCATAGTCAATGGCAAGGCCCCCGTGCCTCAAACAACATGCAACTCTTGATATGAACCTGTCCATGTCAGAAAACCGCATGCAATAGGCTATTTCCATGTCAGAAATACTTGGCAATTCTGAGTGTTGTGATATGCATAGGCCAATCTGGTTTGTGATTTGATTGACGTTTTCTATTTTCCTCTCGTTATTATCAAAGGGTTGGTTGACTGTATGGCTGTGGGTCAAAACCCTGTACCCTTGGTTCCCCTATCATTAACCTTTGTTTTCCCTATTATTGTCCGTGAACTTATCCCCCATGAAATTGGTAAACTGCTTGACCCATAGCTATGTAGTTGGAAAATCCCCTAGTATTGTTGCTCACTACCCCCAATTATTAACCATATTTAACCATTGACCCGCTAGGGGTGGTTCAGCCACCAAGCAGGATAGTCCCATGGGTCAAGTCCCCGCCCAGGAAGCCAATGGGTTTCGATGAGCGTCACGCGCAGTTTTTGATTCGCCAGGCATCGGCACCGGTCGTTTGGGGTCCAGGAATGCTGGTACCATGTGGATCCATGTGGTGCCTATGAACCATTCAATAGTAGCCCTTAGGACCATGGGAAACCATAGGAAACCACCACTTTTCAGGGTATACATTTTTTTTTGGATGCTTTTGGGCAAGCCCGTTTGCCGATGGAAAGATGGCATGAGAACAAGCCGGTCATTCCACGGCAAATTCGAAACGGACTTCTTTTCCGAACCTGTTGGTTTTTGTTCATTAGGATCAACATGGGTCATGCAAAGCACACCATCTTTCGACTTGAACGTGCTTGTCATTGTTGGCAGACTTCACATCATGGCCTTGAGAGCCCTTGTTTTTCCTGTAGTTGTGCGGAAATTTCGTCCATTCAAGAGACCGTGGTCTTAATGTCTATGCGGGTGCTTCTGAAGCAGTCAAGTCCTTCATGAATCAAGCAGAGCAAAAGGCAGAACTTAGCGAAGTAGCCCAGAGCACTTCGCTGGACCTTTGTTTTTGCAGTGTTCCATTCGCGTTCCATTGGTTGGCTTGCGACGAAAGAAAGGCAGTTTTCCGACGGAATCCTATGATTGTTTCTTGTTCCTTCAAGGCTCAACATGGCAAAACTGCTTGCTGCTCTATCGGGTCAAGGGTTTGCTGACTCGCCCCAACTAGAAACTGTTTACAAAACCATGGTTATAGCGGGGTACAAGCTACCTTATACGGTTTAACAATTATTTACCCCCTATAACCATCTAGTCTGTAACCATGATTGGTTTTATGACTTGTAGGGTAACCATGGTTACATGGGGTAACTAGCAGCGCTACCTTAGCTACACAACTGACACCTCTCAAAGGGTTTATAGCCATGGTTTCTTACAGGGTTTAAACACTTGACGTCATGTGGTTGTTCCTCAAAATGCTGGCACCCCCTCCATTTTCATCATCCTTCATATTAACCATTTGGTGGTGTCCCCCATTTTCATCATCCTTCATATTAACATGTATTAGCATATACTAGCCATTCTAAGCAACAAACCTTGGACAGGCATGCTGCCTGCCCCCCTGGGCGTCACTTGCGCCTGCGCCATTGAGCGACCGCTGTGAGGCGGCCATGGGCCTCACCTATCTCCATGAAAGAGGCGCTTGGCTTCGAGGGAGGAACGGCGGTTGGGCTCGGGGCGATGGCCAAGGATGGGTTTGATGGCCCAACGTGGGGTGGATAGGGGGTGTAATCGTGACATATTGTGACCATAGTTATGGTGAGTAATGATGATCATGATAGGATGTGATAGGTTGATGACGTTTGTTGACAGTGATGGCCAAGAATGATCAATAATTATTATAACCAGGAGTAATGACAAATCCTAATGAGAGGGATTAATTAAGAGGTTCATAGTTTAATGATCTGGGTCATGCTTTTTGATGCTTTTTGTGTACATTAGTAATGGCTAATCTGACACCTGTAGAGGGCAAACCGTTGGACGCCCCAGCAAAAAAATAATGGTTAGAAGGGGATCAGCAACCAACAATCGTGATGCTTAAGAAGCTACTAGTTGAGGCATTTTCCAATTATCCCAAGTCTTTGGGATGGTTGAACCACCAACCAGATGGTGAATCATGGCCGATGAAATGCACTCGGCTAACTTGTACAGCGCCCTAAGGTGACATCTGCAACGAAGTGGTAATAGCGGATCAGAATCATCGGACTTGGTGGTGACCCAGAGGAATATGATCCGTTCTCAATTGCATGTAAGCATTTCACATGGAATATATTCCAAGCCATGCGATGTTGATCATCACGAAGATGAAGGCAAGATTGAGGTGATGAGATTATCAGCCCGTGATTTTGCGCAGTAACTGAGGCAATTTGGAACAACCCTACTTGCAAATCTTCATTGAAATTATTTGAATAGCCTATCAGTTACATTGAGCAAAACTTGCTACATTTCAAACTCGGGTTGTTATTGTTTGAAATTGTTCGCGGCAACCTGGACGTTGCTCCGCGCTTGCAACGTGTGGGGCGCACGACCAGCAAAGTACATACACGTATGCGGATATACGGGAGATTTGATATGTTCAGTCGTGCATGCAGAGGTCAGAGGGGGTGGGAGATTTGATATGTTCAGTAGTGCATGCAGAGGCCAGAGGGGGTGGGAGATTTGATATGTTTAGTCGTGCAGAGGCCAGAGGTGGGTTGGAGATTTGATATGTTCAGTCGTGCATGCAAAGGCCAGAGGGGGGGGGAGATTTGATATGTTCAGTCGTGCATGCAAAGGCCAGAGGGGGGGGGAGATTTGATATGTTCAGTCGTGCATGCAAAGGCCAGAGGGGGGGGGAGATTTGATATGTTCAGTCGTGCATGCAAAGGCCAGAGGGGGGGGGAGATTTGATATGTTCAGTCGTGCATGCAAAGGCCAGAGGGGGGGGGAGATTTGATATGTTCAGTCGTGCATGCAAAGGCCAGAGGGGGGGGGAGATTTGATATGTTCAGTCGTGCATGCAAAGGCCAGAGGGGGGGGGAGATTTGATATGTTCAGTCGTGCATGCAGAGGCCAGAGGGGGGGGGAGATTTGATATGTCCAGTAGCGCATGCGGAGGCCAGAGGGGGTGGGAGATTTGATATGTTCAGTCGTGGAATGCAAAGGCCAGAGGGGGTCTTTAGGGTCGCAGCTGACCGGGGGCATTCGGCTTGCAACTGACTTAATTTTAGGGTCGCAAGTAACCCGGGTTGCAAGTTAAACTTGGCAGCAGCAGCCTTCCATGGCTTCAAGTCCTGAGCACTGAGTCCTGTTTGACTCCAGAACCAGGGGTACTCCACTGCGTGGACTTGGGCCATCGTTGCTCTGGCTGTCGCAGAATGATATACCCCCTGTCAGGTGTGGAGCAACGTCGGGGTTGGAGCGAAATTGTTTGCTACTGAGTTACTACATAGCGAAATTCATCCTTTGTTAGTGTTACATTCCTGGGAACCAGCGTATCCCGTGGCCAAAAATGATGGTACCCTTACCTTTTCCAACTTCAGGGCAAATTTTCCCTCGGAATCCTTTCAACCCTTTCCGTCGCACCCATGCCAAGAAACCACTAACCTGTCCCAATCCAGTGAACCAGGGCAGGAGATGGGAAGCCAGGACCGAACATGCTAGCAGTTTTGATGACCCCTCAGTGACCCAGGACAACAAACATGTCACCCTTTGTAAGCCCCCAGGTCATCACAACCAGTGTGTTCACAGCGCATTTAATTCTGTAATTTATGGAGCCATTGTTGTGGTTTAACAGAGTCTAACGGCCTGGGACAGGTTAGGCTTCAGCATCAGCACAGCATCCTTTTCAACTCAGCATCCTTTTCAATGATTCGCCGACCAAGCTGAGGACACCGTAGTCAGCCTGCATATGTCATGAAAATTCCGCAGACACGAGGAAGGAAATCGTTGATCGTTTCACACCTGAAATGTAATGCCAGCTGTTTTCTGAATCAACATCAATGGTACCCATCATCAGCCTTAATCCCACCATGGTGGTCGCTTACTGGATAAGTCGGTATATCCAGCCAAATGGTGCTTCATCCTCTGAAGTGTTCCTGGGGAACCCCAAGAATTGTTGTTTGGTTCAAACATTTGAGAATCCATGATGTCACTAACATGTCCCAATGGATTTTGTCACTACCGTGTCCCGTTCCAACATGCACCATAACCGGTTGCTCAGGTCAACTAAGGTGTCATAGAAAAAAACAGTTGTGGCGGATATGATTGTTTCCAGGAAAATATTTACTGTACAAAGATTGACATTTTATTTCATCAGTTGCCACATTCCAGTATAAGTATAAGTGAAATTAGTGATGACCCAATCTTGCAGCCTCTGCTCTCGCTGCTCGCATAGCCACCATGATCCAGTGTCAACACCTTCGATCTTCAGGGATAACAGATAGTCCCAGGTAGGAGTATATGGCACCCAAAACCTTTTTTTTGAAGGAGTGCAATCCATATTTGGGATGCTTCAAATTAAAGCATTAATGTTTGATGGGTTTGGTGCCAAATTCGTACATAGGGCATAGCAGTATAGACCACCAATAAACCAGCACAAACAATTATAAGCACCTTATTCACCACTAGCAACCACCATTAAACCATGCAAATTATGACAGTTCGTATGGTATCCAGCCTACCTGAGATTCATTGGCCCGGTCAGGTGTCGCAATGCAGGACGTCAGTTTGGAGAACATGCTGCTGAACGTCAATCCTGGTGGCCCGGTTGCACCTGCGCGGGTGAGGAAATGGGAACATCATCAGAAACCGTTTGTTTTTTGAGATGGAGGTTGTTACTGGACTTGGGAAAGCACTACAGAAAATGGTGTTTTTCAGTTTGTACATTGACACCGTTGCAGTGTTGCTCGGAGTGAAGTACTATGAAGTACTGGGTCCCAGCAGCCTGGGGTGCACCCCAGCCACTCTGGCGTCAGTTTGGTATCCTCTGGATGTCAGCTCCCGCATACAGTAAATGCCACATTTCAACTCTGTAGTCACGAAAAGCTAGCAGAGCTGTAGCTGATTTGCGTGAGTTCATTTCGGGTTGGGGGGACAGCGGTGCCTCGACTCAGCGTGCAACCTCATCACCATCACCATCATCATCATCATCATCATCATCATCATCATCATCATCATCATCATCATCAGTTTAATCATTTTTTTAAGTGAAAGTAGCCATCATAAGATTCATCACCGCCCTCAGGAGTTCGGTTGGCAGCATCGGTTGGCCCTGACACAGATTGCAGATTTCGTCCACCTCCCTTGGCTTCAAGTGTTCCTGTGAACCGTCAGCAACCATGCTCAACCATCATTAGCAGTTTCATAAACCAGGGATGCCCCAACATTCTATTGGGATTTTTGGGAATCAGCTGCAGGTGTGTTGAAGGTTAAGCCAGCAATCACCCGCGGGTTGTTTTGCCCAGGCAACGGCCATTGGCAGGCGGCACGATTGCTGTTGGGGAGGGTGATCTGTGTGGGTTCAGGTTTTGCTGGTTGCATCCGAATTCTTTGGATGTTTTGGTCAAATCCTTTTCGCGGGGAAATCTTCACTGCTACGGTGCATCCCAAAATCTATCAGACTAGAATATTTGGGAGATCAGAAAGGTCCATCAAAATGTAATTCTGAGGTATTGATTGTCGGAACTATTTGGGTTTGGTCGCGACACCTTGCAAACATTCCCCAGCCACGAACAGAGTCGTGGGATGTTCATCTACCATAGTTGGCCGCAGCTACCCAGCCGCCAGGTGAAGATATGCGATCCTGGCCAGGTGGGATCACAGAGCGAGCCGTGTCGATGACTCACCATGACCCCCTTTGTATGACAGAAACTTTTGTTGGTTAAACTTTTCATCGTGGATGGGGCAGCTAAACCAATGGTTAAACTTAGATACTTCTGATGATGATTGATGATGTTGGTTCAAAGGATGCCGAACGGTTTTTCATGGAAGCACGGTGACGCTCGTCACAGACTGTGCAAGTTATGTTGGTCTTAGTGAGGGCCTGCTACACTGAACTCTTTCTCCTGGCAGCCAAACACGAAGTGACCTGATCCGGATCGTTACGATGTCAAAATCAACCTGCCACAGATGATGGATATGTAGTCATAGTTACTTAGACTCACTTACACATAATATGATTAATATGATGGTATGATGGGTTGCTTGAAAGTCCGGGATGTTGATGAATGCAAACGCTCAGGCGATGTTGTGTCTTCCAGCTTTGCACCAGTATCGTGATTTCTGTATGATAGGCTTGTTCCGAATACTTGGACACGCAATGACTTGTATGGTTTAAATAGTTCAATTTTGACTTACTGGTGCGTGGTCATTGCCCATAAATACTGTCATGATTTGCGAGTTCAGCCTGCAATAGAGGTTTCCCCGCTGAAGAGATCTTATAACGCTTGGGATGCTTCGGGGTGCGTCCCAACCACCGCATTTGTTCCAAGTTCCCAATAAAGGTCAGAGAGTCATCCACAAATGGTGGACTAGCAACTGCTGATCGCCAGAGTGACCACACCTTGAGGATCGGACACCTGCTGGGGGAGGCCGGGGAGGCCCTTCCAAGCGCTGCTTGGTGCCCAGGCCGTGCATTTTCAGTCGGACTCCAAGGGTCAGGAGGTGCCAGTGAATTTCCACGGCTTAGTAGGTTCGAAGCTCAGGGCGGGGGGGCCAGCTGCGGTGTGATTTGAAGTTGGGGATTTCAACTGATCCAAAGTGATGGTGATGGTCTCTCGGAATTGGCAACCCCATGGAACCCCCAGAAATGGTTGGCTGCTAAACAGGGTTCAACAAGGATGACTTGGGGGTACCCTGTTTACAGAAACCACCAAGTCATCCAAAGGTTAACACTTTCAAGCGAGAAGGTTCTGATCTCAAAGCATTCGGAGCATTTCTGAGCTAACTTTTGCGCAAGAAATTTGAGATGGAGAGGTGCCAGAGTTTCTAGTGATTGTACTGGTACCATCTAATACTCACTTACCTGCTAAAGCAGTTCCCAGTTCCTCAGTCGCTGGCTCAGGCAAATCCTTCCGACCACCGGAGCTGCACGAGCACAAAGGCTATTTAGCCACGAAGGTGGACTCGTGGTGCCTAGGTGGGCCCCGCAGTTGCCGGTGGTGAATGAAACTTCTTTGGATCGGGATCTAAGAAGCTGACGGTAGCTGATCCACAATGACCCACATACCTTGACCCTCCCTTACCCTTCTTTTTTGGGGTCGTTTGATATGTGCTTGATTTTTGGGGACGTTCCCTTTTTTGGGGGTCACTTCCCAAAAAAAGATCCTCAACCAATGTGTGCATTCTGTAAGGGGCCTCAACAAGCCTTCGGCACCCCATGGGCCTCCTTTGAATGCTTTTGTAGGATTGGGGACGACTAAGGAAACATGCATTCTTGAAATTGCTAAACATAGGATCAACATGTCCGCAAAATTGGCTCAACATTGCCCAAACTATCCCTCCTCTAGAGGGACTTGGAAAAGCTGTCGAACATAGGCACCTGAAGGGGCCCCTCCATACCTCCCAACTGGCCAGCAGAAGGCACAACATAGCTCCAACCTCCCCCCCACTTGAATCAGCATAAGCTCAACATTGACCCAAATGCGCAACGCTTGTGGACACCTTCCAGCAACAGCCACCCCCGTCCCACCTTGAGGTTTCCCCTGCCACAAGCCCAAAGCCAACAGCCGGATGGACGATGGACGGACGGACGGATGGACGGACGGTCTCCAAAATCCTCCAAAGATGAAAAAAGGTACGTTTTGCAAAAAAAGATCCTTCAGTTCGGATGCGTCCAGGACGGACGGGTATTTCCGTCCTTTGGACGCAAATTTCCGTCCTTTCGGACGGGTAAGCCGGAGTGTCCATGGAAAAAAGGTACGCTTAGGAAAAAAAGATCCTCACCCATTCAGGCCTTGGTGTGAGCGGCAAGAATATTGTGAGAACAGCTTGAAAAAAAACATTTGGCAGCTCCAACAAGCCTGAAGTTCAGGTAAAACAATCTTGGGGACTAAGAACTGGGTCGGAAATCACGTAATTCATCAAAACATAAGAGCATTCTTGCAAATCATGATTTTCGGATTTTCGTTGATGAGATCGCTCATGACCAGTTCAACACTTTTTGTCCTTATCAATTCCATCCACCCTTCATCTTTACAAAAAATACATCAGGGGATCCAAAAGGGAGTGGCCTGAGCCGCAAGGCTTCCTAAGCTTGAGATGTAAGCTAAAACCGTTCTTGTCATAGCTTTACTTGCCAGCACAGCTGGCAGCTGGGTGGGTGGCACCTCTTCTGAGATGGGAAGGCAAGCAAGTGCCAGAGTGGAGGATTGGAACCGCTACTGCCAAAACTATGCAAAAAAGATCCTTTCTGAAAGAAAAAGTACTTTCGTCAAAAAATACCATTTTTGTTGAATCACCCCAAAAATTTGGGGTCGTTGGAGACTCCAGGTACATACTTGATATATAGCCATACATACAGTATGTGAAAGAATATCTATCTTTATAGCTCATTTAATGCCATAGAATGTAATATACCTAACCTATTTATATAAGTGAAATTGATTCACCTGATGTTGGCGAGCCACGCGGCGAGCTACATTTTTTGAGCCTCACTGCACTCTCTTGTAATCTCGCTTTTGCATGCTTATGCCATCTAATGCATGAGCTATGCATAGTCACGCCATGTTCCGTTCTGTTTATATTCCTGTTTCGGTCTTGGTTTCTGGTACGCCATTGCAAGAAAACTATGACTTCACACGCAGCTCGAATCCAGGCAGCAAATAGCAAGCCGAACTTGGGGCTTTGGAAAGAGAAGTTGTCACCAGGTGGTTCTGGTGGAAGCTTGCTTTGTACAGACCTGCACCTCGCTGATCGTCCATAGAAATGATTCATGCTAGCCTGCGCTTGGGCGGTTCCAGAACGAGTTTACGTCCACTCCGGTGGTTGAGCCTAAGTTTTTTGGCTTGAGTGTTGTCGGTGCCCTTTGGGTCTTAGGCTCGCAAAATTGGATGTACCTCAGTTTTCAGGTTGTGTGCTGTTTTGGCTATCTGGATGGTCTGTATAGTTGAGTATTCTAGCGAATAGATCACTCCTTAGGTTTCTCACCACCAGAAGCGTAACGGAAGTTCTGGTAAGAACTGGTTGTTGACCATCGGTTAATCATCATTTCACCATCAGTTAACCATTACTAACCACTACAAGGGTTTACTGGTTGTTGCTTTGGCATGCTCGGGCAGGATGGAGTACTTTCTATTTGCTCACTGCCCAGCCTCTTTTCATGAGCGCCGACCCTGCGCAGAAGGACCGTTTCGAAAGCAGGGAACAACACCATTCGAAATATATGCGGAAGATTCCCTGAAGATATGAACTCCCATTTGTAGCGAAGATGCGCAGAAAGGGGGGGTCGGGGGTTTCTGTCGAAAAGCACTGAGATTATACTTCCCCTTCATCCACCCTTAGAGTTTGTGAGGGGCCAAGTAACCCAGGCAGCTGGAGGAAACACCCTGGCCACTCATAACAGTGACCCGGTGAGGCAATGATTAAATAAGCCTTGCTATTGCATTTGGAACAGGTGCAAACCGAGCTTCAAAATGCTACAATTGAACGCGTTTTTCTGTTCGGGATGCCAATAATAGTATGGGACTATGGGATATCCCTGCCTTGTACTCACGCATTCAGGCCAGGGTATTTGTAGACACCTGAAGAGTTTAGTGAAGCTTTCAAACATAATTTACCCAGAGACCTCCCCCGAACTCATGGTACTGTACTTACCGGTGTGTACTTGCTGGATCCGGTTGAAACCAGTGAATTTGATCCCAGCAGAGTGCAACAAAGGTCCTCGCAACCAGCAGTGATGGCCATGGTCACCGTTTGGAGGGTCATGGTGGTCAACCAAGGGGTTGTTGCAACAATTTCATGCAATTCGCTCATAATTGATCACCAGTCGAGTCCTCTCCCCCAACCTAAAGCGCCATCACACAAACCTTGTTTCTAGTTATTTTGATTGGATTCCAACGAGAGTGTGGGCCGAAGTCAGCCTAAAATTTGCGCGCAAAGATCAAAGCAATCAACCGGGGAGCGCGAGGATCAGGATTGGCAGCTTTTCAGGCGACTTGGCTGTATATAGATCATAAACTTACATTTGCGATGTGTGTTTGTATGTAAGCATCTATCTATCGATCCATCTTACCTACCGAATCAATCGCACACACATAGAGAAGAGAGACAACGGTTTAACACACAGTGTGTACTACATTTGCACGACCAATCGTTTTTTTTGCTATATCCTGTTTCATTGCTATTCTATCAGAACCATATCCACCTGGAATCGTCTAAGACACGTTGGTCGGCATTGCCCAAGCATTTGTAACTCTATGGAGATTTAAGTAAGTGCAAATGTACATAGGCATCAGCAAGGACAGATAGTTGAACAGAGAGATCGGATAGGTTTTATTTTTGAAAAGATCAAAGTTGGCGGGGACAGTCAGGAGTGTTTTTTTTGAATGTGGCGCCGATGTTTTGCGTCCCATGCATCATAGCAGCTGCAAAGCGGTGTGTGAATTTAACATATAAGACAAGACTAAAAAGATGAACAGATACTTGTTGAATAATTATCATATTACCCGATTGCAAAAACATTTCTGGTGGCTTTGTTGGCATCAGCATGCATCGATGGGCACCAGGACATACTGCGAAGCTGCTTAGCCTTCCATGGCAGTGACCAAGTCCGGGTACAGGAATAGCTGTGCGCTCAGGAATGGCAAATTTGACGAGCTTTTCAAAACGAAAGCCCCAAACTTTTCGCGCCGCGGAAGCATTGGCAGTGCTACACAGGTTGAGTTGGGTTGGGCTGCAATTGGGGTGGCAAAAATGCGGAAGGCCAATACGTAGCAGGTTCCTTCGATCCTATTGACCTGTCAAAGTCCAGACTGCCTCTCACCACCATCCGCGATGTGTTTGCAAAGTTGCCAAATTTTTGTCCAACTCAGGCAGATCACAGCATTCTTGGGTGCACAACAGTTTGCTCCTGAATTTCTTTGGAGTTTAACGTGGCTTGTTGGTTTTCCCCCCTCTTGTATACACATGCGTCAATCCATAATCACGCGAGCCCCATCGCATCAGATATCATTGATTATCATTGTATAGTTCCAATAATTCAAGCACACCACGCACGCTTAGACGCGTAGAGCATTTCCGGCAATGTAGGGTGTGTACTTTGTGGCTCGGACATGCTTGACATGCTCAAATTCGCAATCGTTTAACCCATTGAGTGAATTGAAGATTGACAAATTGCGATAGTACATCTACTTATACACTTGTATTCCGCTTCATCTCCATCATCATCATCATCATCATCATCATCATCATCATCATCATCATCATCATCATCATCGTGGTCATCGTCGTGATTGTCATCATTTTCATCATCGTCATCATCATCGTCATCGTCACCATCATAGTCATCATGGTCATCATCATCATCATCATCATCATCATCATCATCATCATCATCATTGTGATCATCGTCGTGATTGTCATCATTTTCATCATCGTCATCGTCACCGCCATAGTCATCATGGTCATCATCATGCTCGCCAGCATTGTTTAACTCAACTTTAGCCATCATCAATGGCCACCGGCCACCAGCCCTTACTTCGTTGATGTTCTCCTCAAACCCAGAGGGACAGCCCATCTCCAACAGCGGTCCCAAGGGCGGTTGGCATTGACTTCATCTTCAAGTTGATGCAGATGGAACCCTCCAAGCGCATGTCCATTGCAGATTGCTGCACCTTGGTGTGCAAGCAGCCAGCTGGGGGAGAGGAGCAGCACCAGGACACTGCCCTGGATACCGGGTCACCGCGGCATGAGATCATGAGACTGTTCCCTGACCCTGGCTTCGATCCAAACCACCTACCGGGTGGACTATTTATACAATTTATACATCGAGTTCCTGGGCACTGGACATTCGATACAAGTCAACCACCCGTAGTCGACGAAGCTGATCAATCAAATTTAGACCAACATAGACCAACATAGGCCAAGATAAACCAGGGTAGACCAACATAGGCCAGCACAGCACACCAGTGATTGTTCCCACGTGTGACGGTCAGCCCTTCCAGCTATGCTGCATATGCTGCGTCGCCAAGGCAAGCACGTCGCCAGCTCAGGGATGGTGGGTCGGAAATCGGGTGACGCAGCCTTTCTGGTGGTCGGTCAGTTGTGCTGGTGATAGTCTAGTTCAGGGAGTAATCTGTTCAGGGAGTTATTTTTAGTGCTGGTGATATATAAGACGAATCTGTTGCAGGAGTGATTTTTGAGATGGCTGATTGCAGGTCTCCACTTGAAAATGCTGACATGTGGGCCCCATGTTTGGCAAACATAGCTGGAACATGCTGAAACTATGATTGCAAATGGGCAAACGGAAAATCCTGCAGTTCTTTTCCCGGAGACCGATTGGCGTTGCTGGCTAACGATTTCCATTCGAGGGAGAGAAGTGAGATGAACTCGGCAGGTGTCGGCTCTGTGAAGACTGGCCTAGGCTCCCATATTCTCCCACATGGCTTCTGTAGCCGTAGTGAATATTTCGTTCCGGCATGGAGCAATGCACTTTCGAGTGCATTCGTTGGCAGCCTGCAGAGCTAGATTTACTTCACAGTTTTGGAAGGTTCGCGTCATAGCAAATGGGTTAGCGTAGCACAGAAACAACCTGAGCTTCTTAGTTTAATTATCAATTCTGTTTTTCGATCGTGGCCACAATGTTGATGACATAGCAGTGCAAACTCGCCCAAGGCTCGTATGGTCCATCTCGTCATGTGGGTGTGGTGTTAAGCTGTCCAATAGGTTGTCGTAGGTTTCAATAGGGAACACCTGGTTGGATAGAACCTGGGCTATGCCCCCCGACCGGTCCACATTCATTTTTTCATTACCGGTAAAAAATCCACCGCGTTGAGTGCCAACGTGGGTAGTGGCAACTCCAGGTCAAAAATCCCAGAGGTGCAAAAACCGGAAACGGCGAAAGCCTTCTGCGAGTTATAACACCAGTCTTTGGGCAACAGCCAAGAACCTGGACCAGTCTTATCAAAGCAAAAACCTGCCATTGGGGAAAAAATCTGCTGAATTTCTGTTCGGAAGAAAACATCTATTTCTTCGTTCGAAAACTTTTTTTTTGCGAAGCACACGCATTTTCTTGAAAGGAAAGCATTGTGCTGGTTGTCGAAAGCCAGGGTTTTCCTCGAAAAAACTGTTGGATTGTTTTAAAAGAAAAAGCATATGGTTGACCCTAGCTTTGGAAAACCCTAGCTAGAGATGTTTCCCAAAAAATACAGCAGGTTCTATTTTTTTGGGGGGGGTAAATCCCTTGCTTTCTACAACCAGTGTCCTTTGCTCGCCCTTTGCCCGAGGCGTGGTTGGCGGATACCGGCATACCACCCATGATGGCCCCCAAGGCCCCCCGGGGGGTGGTGGGTCGGCTAGGGGAGTGGTTCGTGATGGATATGAGCGTTTCTCAAGCCAGAAGGGACCCCAAAGTTGTGGTGGGTTGCTTACATTTTATTTCTACAAGTACGGTTAAACTCATCTAGATAGATGACTTGGGAGGTTCACTATTTTGAGAAACATTCACTCAACTGATCAATGATTTCATGGAATCAATCAATTACTTTTCACAATCAGCCATTACTAGCAGGATAGCAATGATGCTTGGTGGATTGGTGGATTGGTGGATTGGTCGGCTGGCTTCCTCAAGCCTGACCAGCAACTTTGCAGATAATGATTTCAAGGGCAGTTTCTTCTTGGCATATGTCGGCATAACTTCGCTCAGTAGATAGCTGGCCGCCCAAGGGAAACATCGCAATGCTGGCTTGTACGTGCATTTGCTAAGCACAGAAAGACCTTGAAGTAATGCTTCACCGTGCACTTTGTCATAAGGGCAGAGCTTTTGGAGGCATAATGGCTGTGATCTTAAGCTGTTGCTTCTGAGATCTACCTACCTACCTCGGCTATTCAAAATGCTAATTGTGTAGCCTGGCAATGCTTTGCCTCCAGTGCCCCTTATATGTCCCCATGACTGGTGCAGCTGGTGTATTCTTAAAACGTAAGCCGTCCATACGGAGATGTACATGGTGCACCCCCCCAACAGCTCGTTGGGGGTCCCGTAGCTGATAGGATCACATCAGGATGGTTTGTTCATGACTGGATTGGTCACGGTCAGTTAGGCATACTTCAAGATGTGGTACATATGGTTGGCAATCAATGACAACACGTCTATTGGATCCGGGGTGAACTAATTAATTGTCACCATTCATTGATTTGGATCAGCATAGCCGAATAGTCACGTCATCACCCTCCGGCAATCCAATTTTTAGAGGTAAAACCACCAGAAATATATATATATATTATTATATATGGTGGATTTTCTACTTCCAGGTTAATTTGCCGGAGTGAAATATTCTTTCAATTTTGCAGTTCTTACCCAAGGCCACGACCTAGCGTTCCAACACCTTCCATGACAGGAGCTGCTGTCCGAGGAGCTTCGAAAAAAGCTCGAGGACCGTCTGCCGGTGAAACATACGGAGATTGTACATGACCACATACGCAAGGTTGCAGATGTTCATAGATGTCAAAAAGTCTATTAAGGGAATTTCATAAGTTTTACTCAACATGTGTCGATTGGGGTTTACTAGTTCAACTATGGTTTGCTGGGTCCATCTGGGTCCATTTTCAGCGTGACAAGTGAGAGCTGAGAGTGGAACGGTTCCTGTCATTGATGGAGCACTCCGGGACGGACCGCCATGCCTTGACTACAGCTGGACAATTAGGTATGCACTTACCTACATGCAGATGTATGGGCATATCATGCACAATTCAGTATATATGTGGAAGGTGTATGTTTATGTATGTGAACATTCCGCACGCGCACACACACACACACACACGCGCACACACGCACACATAGACACACGCACATCTAATGCATGCAGGCCAAACCTTTTCACGACTCAAGCTTGACCTGCTAGTTCTTGTGCACTGTCAGGCATTGAAACCTAGTCAGTGCGTCCATCATGTCACTCGGCCGAGCGTTCCATTTTTCCATCTCGCTAGGAGGAGAGGCGTGCAAAAACCATGCTACCAGTCAACGTGACAGATCGAGACTTCAAGGGAGGTGCAGCAATCTGAGCCGCACTTGGACGATGACCGAGAAATTATATGTAATTATGAGAAACTTCCAACCTCATGGGTCGTCGCAAGTTTGCAACCTCTTGTGTCTTTCAAGGGCATGCATATGGGTATAGCCGTGCACTGCCATGATTCGGTTTCCAGTTTCCAATGTGCTAGGCCTGCAAAGATACGGGACAAACCAATGAATGGTGTGTTTTGGCTAGTGCTCCTGGAAGAAGCCATAGGTTCATGCATCGTACCAGCAGAATGCCTGATTGGTTGAGATTCAAAAGAATCAAAGTATGTTTGTGGCATTTTTGAAGCACCTATTGGCACCTTCTTGTTCCACCATCTTATTTGTTCCGATTGGAGTGTTCAAGCTTGACGCAATACTCTAGGTGCAGTTCTCTTGCATAGAATTCCCTGCAGCATCATCCTCACCAATCTTGATCTATCCCACGCTTAGCCAATCTTGACTATCAGCATCTATCATTGACGTTTAAGATTTTTTCTGCGAGCCTTTCTGATTGCAAAATGTCAGCACATTGGCCCTTCCATATTGTTGCATCTGGACCCTTCCACTGGAAAGGGTCAACCACCTGCAGGCTCATTGTCCGCCAGCACTGGGGGAGTGCCAACCGCAACGCTTTTGCCTACGGTTTCTTCACCCATCATGAGGCAGCTCCGGGGTCAGGGGTTGTGCTGGGCTAGGCTTGGGACATAATGGGAGGGTTGGTTCATGTTGGTTGGATTTGGTTGGTGGACGTGAGCTCGGAGATGATGGGAGATGTAACAATCAATAGTAAAGACGAGTTCTGCTACCTACCACTGATTGGTTTTGCAGAATATGATCGACACGGTGATGCGTCTATAGACATTTACATTCACCATGCTGAATGTAACATTGTGAGGGTAGCCCAACATGAAGCATCACATGAGAATTCACCATCACCAAAGTCACCATCATCACTCACCATGAGTGCCATCACCCGGAACCATCGTGGACAACCGTTCCTACTCCACAACCCCACGTGGCTTCCTGGTGCCAGGCCGATGACCCACACCCTCCCAACCTGGTCAGCGGCTCCGATTCAAGGCCGACCGCAGCACTGCATGGCTGCAGCGCTAGCGCTGTTGCTGGTGCATTGTCACGCGCAATGACACCATGATCAAGCCATGGTGGATCAATGATATGGTGAATCAATGATGATTTATGGGATTTATTCATTCTTAAGTTTAGGATTATTGCCCTTGACAATGATTGCACCTGATTAGCCAGAGACTATCCATGAAGTATCAAAGATCAATTCGCCACTATTAGTCGGGAAGTATCATCAGCCGTCACCCAGCTCATCAACCATATTTATTGGCATGGCCACGCATTTGAGGCATCATTAGCTGCCACACCCCAGAGCTCGTGTTTGCACATATGATTGAATGATTTATCCCGGCGGAATACCCAGTGAGGGTCAAGTCCCGTTTTTTTTTTTTTTTTTTTTTTGGTTTATTTGATCTGACAGGACACTGTCAAATGGAGAAGAGCTGTTGCACAAAACTGTGTCAATCAGTGTTTGTATTCGCCTCAGTGGTTAGAGAAGCGATCCCAAAAGGTGTTCAGTCTCTCCTGGTTGTCCTCCTCCTATCAAGGGTGAAGCGGTTCACTCGCCAGCGATGTCACCACAATTCTTTACATATCGGGTTTCGCGAAACCGATGACGCTGGTCGTTCGCTGCATATCCAGAATTGAACAACCATGAACGTGTCATAACACGTCCTGCAATGTCTTTGCAACACTTGTGTTGCATGTGGATTGCAATATATTGCAATCATCTCTTCACCTTGCACCCTGGCACTAGCTCTTGACCACAGAGCCTACCAGCTGGGGTAAAGGGAAGTTGCTGGCGGTGCCGCAGGCATCACCACGGGCATCATCACGAAGCCCCAGCTGGCAACGCCACATACGCCCTTGATGCTTCTTGGATGCAGCTAGTGGTGTAAGGCAGACCTACAAGCTACAGCTTGGGAGCTCAAGTAGCTCCAACTTGCAATTCTACCAGCTCTCAGGAGACATAGATGGGCACAGACCTAGCCTCAGAGTATGCTGCTCAGGATCCCCCGAAGCGTTGATGGTTTACTGATAAAAGGTGGTCATTTTTGGCTGGTAGGCTATTCCAAGGGTGTACGCCCCATGGAACCACTGCCCCGTTTTTACTGCACGATGCTCTTTGTTGCTTCCCGCGTCAACCAACCATGTTCCTAGTTACACTTTTGATGTTTTCTTCATTTCTTGGGCATCCAAGGTCCAAAAGGAAGGATATACTACGGCAGTACTGCAAACAGAACGGATCGCCCGGAAGATGCGGGGACTGTGGTTTGAAATGTTTTTCAGGTTAGCCATATGAGTATGTGCCAAGCCACAGAGTAACCAATGGGCCCCACCAAGAAATGATCATTTTATTAGGAAACCGTTTGTTTTTTTGAGGTAATTACCACTATTTTGGCTATTTTGGCCCGGCCCATACCCATATAATGTTTTCGAATTGGCAGGTTAGCATATTTACATTATTATCCAACCGATGCACAGATTCACGCGTATCCATTCACAATAGTTGCCTATCTTTGTTGTTGCTTTTGTTCTTATTCGTCGAAATATCCCCACCGTTGGGGATTCACAATTTCTTGCTAATGATCTTCCTAAATGGTAGGTGAATCCCCAATGGAACCCCCAACTGTTCGAAATATCCCTACCATTGTTCCGTATCGTTGTCGGTGATCCCTGTGATCTTCCACCATTTCCCAGTTTTCCGCATCTTTCGAATGTCCAGTCTCGACACGCCACGTTGTTACCTCGGCCATCGCCGTCTCCCTTTAGGCGCGTCCGAAGTCCCTCCGGCCGGTCGCCACGGAGTTCAGCTCCAGGCGAGAGTGCTGATGGATTCGTCGAATGTTCTAAGAACGGGTGTTTCTCAACATAGGGGACTCCCAAAATGGACCGTGTATTCCTGAAGCTGCTTAGATGATTTGGGTGGTACCCCTATTTTGAGAAGCACCTATATATTCAGAAAGATGCTGTTCATTAAGCTGATCTTCATGGAAAACGATCCTCAGTGATGTTGAAACTGATCCTTATTGATCTTCATGGATCCTGTAGTGATGTTCGATGCTGTGAGTCTTATGGAACATGATCCTTTTAGTGATGTGAAAATGATCATTGTTTCATGTTATAGTGATGTTAAAGATCTTCATAGTGATGTTCCATGATGCTTAGGGCCTGCTTAGGGATGCTTTGTGACGGGCGGCGGGTTTCTTGAGGTCCCACCTGGGCAGAGATGTCACAGGCGAGGAACTGTGGACTTGGTGGATGTCAATGGTAGTCAGTTTAGCTGGGTTACCTACCATGAATGGGGCTAATTGGATGTAGATGGTGTAGTTAGTGGTGGTGAATGGATCCCCCTTGTAATTGAAATTTCACGGCGAGAATGGTTTCATGATTTTGATGGTAGATATATGCAAGTGGTAATGAATGGTTGTATAATGGTTCAAAATGGTTAATGATGGTGAATGCATGTCAGTGATCTAATGGATGTCAATGGTAGCAAGTTGCGCTGGGTTGGCCATGAATGTGCTCAATGGATGTGAAAACGGTAGTTTGTGAGGGTTAGTGGATGTGAATGATCTGCTAATGGATGTCAGTGGCAGTTAGTGGTGGCTGATGGTATCTACATGTAGTGGTACCAAATTGGCTTCTTGTAGTGGTTAATGGTTCAAAAATGTTCAAAATGGTTAATGATGTAGTTTATGATGTCCAATTCGAGTTCTGATAGATGTTAATGGTTAAATATGGTCAGCGGTCAGCGGTAATCAATGCTTAGCATATTATCCATTCAAAATGGTTGGTGGTTGATATTGCATCTGGAATCGCTCGGTGTAGCCACCGGTGCAATTCGCATATGGTATAACCACACCTGAGAACCACACTTGCAGACTTGCAGGGCATCTCCTTATGGATTGCACAGTTCGAACTGCTCAGTGTTGCAGGGGATATATACTTCCTCGTGCACCGCTGGGATAGCAAGGCATTAATTACGTAGGAACATGTTTATTTTGAAACTATGGGAAATTATTAGTGATCAATATCTGATGGGACAGGGTATGCCTATTAGTTCGTCATGTCATGGGTCAAGGTGCAGAAGGGTGCCCTTTCTGCACATGGACATTTACATGCATAGTTGCGCTGATGCTACACTACATGGTCGGATTGTTGTTAGGAAGCCATTGCATGCATATAGATATGTAAATATATTTTGTTCTAAATAAAGTGTGAATGATAAAGTGTAAAAATATAGATAAATATTCATTAATTTTTCAATATATAAGAAATATTTGGGACATATACATGGCATACTACTTTCATCGCAGAGACTTCAGCAACTAGCTATAACCAGGTAGTTTGCGACTCCGTTGGCCCCAAACCATGTCCTTGTTGTTTCACCGGTGCAGGCGAGCGACAAGCGCAGCCGCGTGTTTCAGCCGCACCGGAGCACCCAAAGGAGAGCAGCCTCTCGAGGTTATCGTAGCGATCGCCTGGGAGCTGCCTATAGGGATCTCCCATGGCCAACCACGGTTGATAGTGGCTAAAGATAGGGGAAGGTAACTCCAACAATTATAGGGGATACACATGGATAATAGATGATAATAGGATGTAAGAGGGGATGACAACTTCAGACTTCAACAATTATGGTTGGGATATAGCAACTATATATGGCAAACTGGGTCAATATTGACCCCAAAGAGTTTGGGGTGAACGTCCCAACAGAGCAGTGACTGGTCAGGGAACAGCTACAGGGTACCCACACCCATTTGGGTAGCTAGGTAGCCATGGGTTATAACCCGGTGATTGCAGTAGCCGGGGTTATAGGTACAAAGTGGTCATTCAAATGTGGCTGGTAGGCCTGTATCCCCAAGGCAGTTGACTAGCGCTGCAACGTGAGACGGATCTTGAAGCTTTACTTATGCAAACAATGATTTGTTGGGATGGCTTTGAGGGTGTATGATCCTATGAATGCCCGCGGTTGATGGTGAAAACTGAAAGATCCTCAGGATCGAGAAGGGAAGGGAGAGCGAAAACTGGATGAAAGAGGGAAGAAGAAGAACATATGACTTTCCATGTGTTTCACCAAAACAAGTTATTTCTGGTGATGTATTTGTAATACGAGGGCCATCAAATAATTTTGGGCGCATTCTGTGTGGTAGGTGAACTGGCATCTACGCGACGCTGTTTTGACTTATGCCGATTGAAAGCAATGGGCAAACGTGTCTGTGATTGGTTTTGAACTTGCTGAGGTAAGCGAATAGTTGGTCAACCATCATAGCTGACCTCCCATCGATGCCCCATTGGTATCTTATTTTTCGTGGGTCAGTGGGGAAAGGCCTCACCCATTAAAATCCCTTTATTCTGTGACTGCGCGCCGTTGCGCAGTGTTTGAAATGGTGGGACCTCGCATGCAGGACCACTTATGCAGGTGGCTATGTCTTGGTCTCAGCGATGGCAGGGACAGGCGAAAACCCAGTGTGGCATGAAAGGCAACACATCTTCTTGGCTGTACAAACGCTCGCGCTAGATCATTGTTGCTGGTCATAATCATTAGCTAACACCATCATCAATCTATAGTGTTTGTTTTTGATCATGGCATTCATTTGCTTTGACCAGCGGCTATTATTGCTTTTGATCACACGCTGAACAGTTAATCATAACTAGTGGCTGATACAGCTACTGTTCACCCACTGGTTCTCGTCAACCAGATCCCTAATCCTCATCAAAACCACTAACATCAACCATTGATCATCAGAACTACTGGTAAATCATTGATCCATAGTGATCGTCTTTATTCTATTAGTGACCTGTATCATGAAAATCCATAGTAATCCATGATCCTTATCTATGGATTGTTGGTAATCCTAAGGATTACTATGGAAAACAGCTTTTGGTGGGTAACCATGTTTACTAATCTTATGTTGGTTTACCATGTTATCCTAATATGGCTGTTTCTCAAAATAGGGGACCCCCCCAAATCATCCATTATTAACCTTATATAGTAGTTAACCAACCATTTGGGGGGGCCCCCTATTTTGAGAAACCCACATGTTTACTAATCCTAATATAGAGCCATATGCCATGGTAATCCTCATGGTGTGTTGGTTCACCATTGCTCCCAGGTGGTGGCCACGGCCCACAGCCCCGCCCCCATGGCACGTGGATCCTCTGGAGCTATGTCGCCGGCGCCGGCAGAGACTTGGAAGCACCAGGTAACTCACCCAAGACTAGGCATTTTTGACAGTAAAGCATCCATTTTTGGGTGGTACCTACGGTACCCCTATTGTAAGAAACCACCACCACCATGGGTTATTTGTATGGTTACTTACTTCTACTGGTAGGTTGGCATAGTAAGTACACAGTAAGTTTGGGGTAAGTTCACCTAGAAATGTGGTACTTCCTGTTGTTATATCACAGTAAGCCTGCACATCCAGCCGTAGGGAATCACAGCTCCAAGCAGCCAGCAAGCAAACTGGCTGCGCTTTAAATATTCTGCTGATTTTCAGCGATGCTTAAGGGATGGTTTGACTGCAGCATTGTTTTTCAAAGAGTGGTTCAGCCAACCAGCCAAGCACAGCACCAAACGATGCCCTTCTGAACTGCAGCACTTCCCAGCCGCTGAGGAGAAGTTGTGTATGGCATCTCCCAACTTCTATGGCGGTATGGGCCTGAGCGAGAGGTCGAGGCATCTGCCATTCAGCTGCTGCCAGGGAGTTCCATTGGTCATGGCTTCGTGTTTGTAGTGCTTCCTCATGAAGAACCAAGTGATTTTATCCCATGCCCTGTGAATCTACCAGTGAGTAGGGCTGGGGAATTGAAACATGTTGAATGAAGGGAAGAAATCAATCAGGAGCGGGGATGGAGAGCTGAAATCAATTTCTTTACCGCTGATTTTGGGCACTGGTCATGTGAAATCGATTTGCCAGCCAAGAATTCGTCGAACGACCAGAAGGGAAAATTGATGGCAATGTCCTGGTTGCTTGTGCACAGTGGTTTTTGAGGTGTTCTCATCAATTAGATTCTATCGTTTGTTTGCCTTTCTTATTCCTGTGTTGCTTTTTCATGCTTTTTCTACCTGGCATGCAGCCGTGGATTGTGTCCTTCCACAATTGCTTGTGATTGCCCCTGCGCTCATATTACAGTTTGGCTGATCCCCTAATGGTGGACTAGTAAACCACCCCCAATATTGCCATAGCTTGTGTGTCGTCATCAAATATGCGAAGTATAATATGAAACGGATCTACCCATCTACCACGTATAGCTGACAAAATGATATATTATGGATATATGAATTGCATGTACCTATTGAAAATGGTGGTGTCTGACCGATTTTTGGTGGTGAAAAATGGTCTCCCCCGCCACCACTTTCGCCTTTGGCATGCCGAGGTCAAGAGAGCAATCGCATCAGCTTCGTTTCCACACCAAGGTGATGCGCGGGTTGTGGTGCTGAGACCGCAATGGTTGGGTGGTTGGGTGGTTGGGTTGGTTGAGTTGGTGGCAGCTGGTTGTTTTGCTGGCTGGCTGGTGCCATAATGGAGCTTGTGCAGGGACCATTGTGATGCAACATGGGGCTTGATTTGGTTTTTGCAAGGATCATGTTCGCAGTTCTCAGCGGTCCCTGCACCCAAAAAATCAAGATGCAAACGTGGATGGTCAGAACCTGAACCACGAACGACAGCAGCCGTGCTGCGGCTTGCTCTGGTTAACCCCCTCGCCGCGTCAGGGCCAGCCATCGACGGACCGCTGCACCTGCACCCTTGCCCATGGTGCCCTGGATGAGTCAGCTGCGTTTGTGGATGCCTTGTGAGTCAGCTGGTGACGTGCTGGTGGCTCAAGGTTTTCACATCTCTGATGATAATGATTGTGACGAAAAGTGAATAGTGCTAGGACATGCTAAGAAAATTGTAATACCCCATCGATTGAGATGTGTTCATTTGCGAACCTATGGGCATCATGGTGGGTGGGCATTGGCTCATAGTGGTTGGTGGTTCTACTGGATGTGAACTGAGGGACATCCAAGCAGTTGGTTCACTGTTTCGGGCACTGCTTCACGACCCTTTCCATTGATGGTGGGATGATTAGGGCATGTCACATGCCAAAAACTGGCACGTCTACAAGACGCTGCTTTCATGCAAGGGGGCGTGCACATACTCAATGTAGGTGTGACCTGCGTGTGACCTGCATGTGATTTGCACATGCGTTTTAATTTTGGCGGCTGGAAACTCGATGCAAAGCCCAGAGAAAATCCAACATGGAATCGTCTTACCAACTCCAACATCCTTGCGTGCAGCGTAACTTCACCGCATCAGCCATGCGGCGGGTGAAGTTGCGTGGATGTTCTCGCTGGACAACACTATAACTACTGAGAGCAAAGCCACTGATGTTTGGAGTGTCTAGTGTGAGCTTGGGGCGGACTATGACTGGGAGAGCTGGACCAATCTTGCACGGTGTTTGTCATGGTTGTTGTTCAAATTAGCCAGTGAGTTCATAGCCTCGTGGCCCAAGATCGGTTTTCCCTGGTGCTTCCCAGAAGTAGGCAGGATTCGACAGACGACCAGGGAGGTTGTCACGGTGCGCCATGGCATGTGTGGGTGCCACTTCTGTGCTGGAGGTGGTGTCCAAAGGCATCACGAGATGCGGCGTGAAGATACTAGGAAGTGAAGCTACACTGCATTCAGGAGAAAGGTGGATCAAAGCGTTGACGGTGGGGGATGTGATCACATTGCATAACCCTACCATGCGCATGCTCGAACAGGAATTGCACATCTATGTTGATCAGGCAGCAGGCTCACATATCTTCATTCAAGGAGGTGCTCATCGAGGACCTCTGCAATCGGCAGAAATCTTTGCTGGGTTGGCTGGATGGGGAAGGGCTTGTGAGACTTTCAATGAAGAAGTGGCGGTGTTTGTTGAGAAAGACGGAGTCACGGCACAAGCATGTGCCCAACAACACAAGTGTAGAGTCCTCTCACCAGAGGCTTACATTGACTTGGCTCTGCAGAATGAAGCACCTGAGCAGGTGGTTATCCAAGGAGATGTTTCTGACCCATGTGTGTGGGCAGCAATGTGCTTGAGGAATGTGGCCAAGGTCTATGCTTCACCACCATGCCAACCGTGGTGTAGCAGAGGGTCTTCGACAGGATTGCAGTCCCCAGATGGTCAACTTTTTCCCCTAGTGGGAAAGTGGTGTGGGAAGACGAGGATGATGGTCTTGCTCATGGAAAACGTAGCTGGACTACCGAAGCACAAAGACTATCCCAATGCTGTGAAGTACATTGAGAGCTGTGACATGCAGATTCACCTGCACGGAACATTCCAAGTTCACAAGATCATGCCGGTCCAGAGAACGAGATGGCTAGCTACTTTTGTACATAAGCGTGTACAGTTGGATCCAAATAGAATTTTGCTAGCCCAGAGCATTTCTTTCAATGATCGTGCCTTTGCAGAGGTCTCCAAGTGTCCGTCTATGTCTGATGCTGATGTGATGCATGTCAACATGACCAAAGATGAACGTGATAGGTTGATCATACCACAGGATGCTATGGAGATGCTTGCTGACAGTCAACTGGCACCAGAATGGATTAAGGCAGCAGCTGCAAGTTTGGAACCAGACCATATATTGCAAGCAAGAGTTTTGGATAGCGGATGTAATGTAGCTGGCATCATGGCTAGGTACGGATCACAACATAAGCTCCCAATCAGCCTTCTCCAGGAGAAAGGGTTGTTGACACCGCTCACCAAGGACCACCAAGGTGTCAGATACTTTTCGCCGTGGGAATTCCTAAGCGCACTTGGCTACCATGCCAACACAGTCATTTCACATGACCTCGAAGAGGCCTGGCAGATGAGTGGCAATGGAATATCGGTTGCCCACAGTTGGCTGCAGATTTATAAAACACATATGATGATGGGGGCACTCTCACCGTTCCACCCCCAAAAGGCACCATGTGAGCAGATCAAACAATTCCAGAAAGATGCAATCAAGCTTTCGCAGTATGTAGCATACCAGGATGGACCATTTTGGAAGCTTGAGCATGTCGACACTGAACCCATGTTCAAGAAAGCCAGGAAACAGGTTGAGATTTCTCCCACGGTCCCTATGATCTGCGAAGAGATTGACTATGTGACCACCCAGGAATTCCACAAGATGCCTGATTTTTTGTGGATGAATGATAAGCGAGTTACTGCGGTTTCTGGGGGACAATATGGTGATTTGGTTGTCAAACTCATGCATGATCAAAAGCACTGGATCATGAATGTGAACGTCAATGGACCCATGCGAGTTTCGGATGTAGTGCTGAAGGGCCTTCCACATGCTGACGAACAGCAGTTTGCAGCCTTCTGGCATGAAGGCAATTCCATTCAATGGGACCAGGAAGTCATTTGCCGTACTGACGATGTAATAACATTTGCCACTCAGATGTTTCGTCATTTGTGCACCGAAGATTCCTTGCAGCAGACAATCGTTGCATTCGTTGACACAACATGGACTGCAAACACGATGTTGGCATACTGTGCTGTCAAGTTGGGATGCAATCCTGATGTTCTTACCTTGAATGCGGGACCAACGTTGATCCAGGATCAGGATTATCTTATGGCGTATGAGGTTGAAGAGTGGACATTGAAGTTCAGATCCAAGACACCGAAGTATGTTGAATGGTCACCCGTCATTACCTCGATTGCTGATGAAGGTATTTTTCCCATTGAGGAGGGGCAATGTCGTTGGGTAGCCAGACATCCAACGAAGAAGGTCATCAGAACAGTAGTTGCTGAACATGACGTCAGCCTTCGAACATTAGTCCAACGTCTTTTTCCAGATTTGCATGCAAACACACCATGGAAGGTGCACCATTGCACACATGAACTCGACAACAATTTTGCTGCGAACATCTGGGATGATCTGGAATTGCAATGGGAAGGTTTTCGACCCTTTCAAGTGACGGGGCTTACGAAGCTGAAGCATGCACAATCGATTGCAGCGCCAGGAATTCAGCAGTTTCTGGGAGATGATGCTGTGACCCTCCATGTTCGATCTCCATTCCATGTCAAATCTAGTCAGATGAAGGTTGAACCCGACATGACCATGAAAGAGTTTGCTGCACACTTCTTGACTTCAACGCAGATTGCCACCAGCATGATTTGTTTCAATGGTTCAGCTGTGGTGGATCCCAATCTGAAAGCCTCTGAGTGTGATGTTCAAGGTACCTACAGCTTTCGGTTGTACCCTTTACTTGGTGGAGTCAAGCATGAAGCTGTCCGAAATCGAGTGAAGGCTGCCTTGGCTAGTAGAGGAGTACCTGAAGATAAGGTTCTTGATCGTCTCAATGGTTTTGCAAGCAAGGTGTCGTTGGATAAACTCAACAATATACCTGCTGATGACGAAGATGGCTTTTGGAGCAACACAAAACTTCTAGCCAGTGAAGTAAAGTTCAGGCTCATCACTCCAGCCGAACTGAAAGCACATCAACAATCGCAGCGTAAAGGAAAGGGAAAGGGCAAGACCAAAAGCAAAAGCGAAAATCCCAAAGGATTCGGAAAAGGAAAAGGAAAGACAAAGCATGGGGGCAAAGGTGGCAAAGGGGTCTGTGACATTGGTGACATTACCCTCGACATGAGCCATTTTACCTCGGACCAAGGTGACGTCAATAGATTGGAGTTGGCCAGATTCGGTGCTGATCAGTCAGGGCTTTGCGTGGTCACTCCAGCTGAAGCGTATCAGTGCTTGAGAACAGCCACCAAATCATGTGAACCATTGGCACTTCTTATTGTGGGTAGCCATGATCAGTTGCGGGAATTTGGTGATGTGTATGCTATCCCTGCCTATGGACCAAACCATACACCAATCATCATTCAAGCTCACCTTATGCAGTTTGGTGACTCCCCGATTTGCCTCCAGATGCAGATTCCTTCAGTGACAATTGAAACGGCGGCCACCACAACCATAGAGTTTTGCATCATTCGAGAACAGGTGGTGTCTTGGAGTGATGTCCAGGCACCACTTCACTACATTGGCGTCCATGTAAGTGCCCTTCGGGGCAACAACCTTCAAGCGACTTGGTCGATACGTGCATGCGATAGCAGTCGCAAGCCCACGACACATCGAGAAGCACACCATTATCATGGTTTCATTCAGGTCAATGATGAGTTACTTGATTCAGTGTTGGGTAGAAGCGGAGCAGCAGGGATCTACCTTCTCCCCAAAACCACGCAGCATCGCCATGATCCACGTTTTGCTGCCATTGCTCTTCCAGGAAAGTCATTGGCAGAAGTGATGACAAAGGCATCCCAGTGTAACAACACACTTGGAGTGATTCGTATGGGTGAGAATTATGGCATTCGAACACGTCGTGAACACATCACCATGGTTCGAGCTACGTTGTTACCAGAAACTGCCTATGTTGATTGTGGGGAGGTTGATGATGGGGCTACAATGTTCACCATTAGCCACGTCCCACAGATCACAAGGGATGATCTCCAGAAAGCTTTGAATCAGGCAGGATGGAAAGCTCAGGTCGTGAGATCATTGGGAAATCACAAATGGATGGCGTCCTCCAGAGAATGCCCACGCATTGCTCACATTGCCATCAATGGATGCATTGCCATTATCGAACAGCAGGTCGCGAAATCATCCAAGCATGTTTTGTCGGTTGTAGCCCAAGAGATGAAGATTGACACGGTGCATGATCACGCAACCAATACCACTTCCACAACATCACGTTTCGCTGAGATCAAAACTCACATGGAAACACAGATCGAACAGGTGCTTGAGGGTAAGCTCAAACATGCACATGAACGCATAGAGCAACTCACCAGTACCATTCGTGACATGCAATCATCCCATGAACGTGTGCAGGAGCAAGTGGCCAATGACATGGGCCAAATCAGGGAGGAGCAAGCTTTTGCCAAGCAGAAGCTCCAAGAAGTAGAGACCACAGTAGCCACATCAGGATCGGCGATCATATCCCAGATGCAACAGATGTTTGCCAACATGCAGTCGAGTCTTGAACAGACTATGGCACAGAGATTACCAGAGCCAGCCGACCCTGAGAAACGAGCAAGAACTGAAGCGAAGGAGCCTTGCAAAACAGACCCATTTGCAACGAAAGGGGGCTCTTGACTAGCACAATCAAAGGGCTCATGGACCATCATGGCTATCATCAAGTTATGCATTTGCCTTTCGATGGTGTTCCAGCCAGTTTGCGGTTTGCAAGGAGTGTTGCCTTCTCAATCGCGAGGTCAATTCATAGATGAAACCCATCAGGGTCATGTAAATTACAATATGTACTGCAAGGAAAAAAATCCAAAAACAGTAAAGATGCATGATATAATTTATAATGAATGCAGTGACAGTTTTTTAGAATGGCTGCCAGACAAGTTGTACATTAGGTTGGGCGAAGCTGCAAATCCAGGCCCTAGTTCCAGTGAGGGCGATCTGTGTGTGAGAACCTTTAATCCTGCTCAGTTGCTTGGCTGCGAGGACATAATCACACAATGGCCACCTGGCCTTTGGACTGCAGCGGAAACCAGTCATACCATTGCCGCAACCAAAGTGATAGGTAACAGGCTGAAGAAACACGACATCAATGTCCGCTTTGGCCACGAAGTTGATAAGTTGAACAACAATTCTGGGGTATACAGAGGACGTGCACTGGGGTGTGCCAACATCTCATATTTGCCTATGGTGCCGTACCCCAGTCAGGACAAAACCTTCGAGAAGATATGTAGATCTTGTGATGCTATCGTTCAATTGGGACAGGGTGTTTCCTTGTACTCTGGAGTAATATATGGACCAACGAGTACTAACCAGTACTATGCCAACCCAGAGAGAATTTTCAGGCAAGCAACTGCTCCAATCATTGAACGTGCCAGCATTTTCAGGGGTCCGGCCCTGATTTCGGGTGACTTCAACAGGGATCTGCGGGATTGTTGGTTCTGGGCTCACTTGAAGCGGAGTGGTTGGTGTGATGCTGCAGAGTTAGCACAACAACTGTTTGGAGTGGAACCACAACCGACGTGTCGAAACAAAACCAGGAGGTCCTTTTTGCTGCTCAATCCAATGTTGGCACAAACGTTGCAGACATGTCATACGGTTGAACATGAGGCTTTCGATTCACATCCGGTGCTACAGGCTACATTCAGAATGAGCGTTCATTTCATACCCAAGGAAGTTTGGTGCCTACCCAGAAGCGGTGATGACATCATGTTAGATCCGCAATTGCTTGAACAGGAATGTGAACAACAATGTGCTATGTTACAAAACCATTTTGACGAAGCTCTTGAACAGGGGCAAGTTGACAGTGCATTTGCTCACTTCGTCAATGCTTATGAGCATGCGTGTCAGAGATCTGCAGTCACAACGGAGGGACATCTCGTTACCTTTCCTGCGGGTTGCTTGAAGAAAGCTCAGGCTAAACTCACAAAGAAAAAGATGTTGACACAAACTGTATTGAGACAAGGGCGACATGGCGATACTGTTTTTGACATTTGCCAGGCGAGTGTCTGGATCAGACAAAGAGTGGCTCAGGTGAGACGGATCAAGAGTTTGATTGGACAACTTGAATCTTTCGACAGGACACAGAACTGGAGGGCGGGTACACAATGTGCTGACCTTTGGAAGCGTATTCTGGGTGCAAGTGGGTTCAAGGTTAACTTTCAGACCTGGTGCCTAAATGAGCTACACTTCTTCATTCCAGGGGACATGCCATCGTTGCCGTACTTGTACCAATTGCTGGAAACAGTGGAGTGGGTTATCCAGGATGATGTGAGGCGTGAGAAGTCTCAACAGTACCAAGCACTTAGGAAACGAATTGCAAATGATCTTCACAGTGGAGGGAAAATTGCTTTTCGACAAGTTAGAGATATTGAGGCTCCACCGCTGACTTTCTTGAATGATGTCAGGAAGGTTGCAATTCAGAAGATGCGATGGAGGAAGGAAGGAAATAGGAAACTGCTATTGCGTGATAAGTCACAACTGGAGGAAGGGATGCCAGTTCGATTTCAAGGACAACAAACTGTGGTGATTTCAGTAACGGATGACCATGTCATGCTGCGTGATCCGGTGACACTGCGGAACCAAGATGAACTATATCTGGAACAAGAATGTACCATTGCGGATCCAGGGTTGATGCAACAACAGATTGGTCAAGCGTGGTCTGGTTTCTGGAACAAGGAAGAAGTTGAAGATGAACATTTTTTACAGATGATTAGTAGTGAGCAATTTCATTGGGAACCGCTGACACTGACTGAATTTGATTTGGACACATGGAACCAGTTAGTCAGGAAGGCCAACAAGAAGACGGCCAGAGGGGCCTGTGGTTTTTCAATGACTGATGTTCAACGATTTCCTACTTGCATTATCAAGTGGTTGTTTCGAATTTATGAGTGTGCTGAAGCGCATGGAGCGTGGCCGGAGAAACTGAATGTTGCCAGAGTTGCCATGCTGGCGAAACCGGATGCGGTACAACACAGTCCATTGGGTGTTAGACCCATTACGATACTCAGTGTATTGTACAGACTTTGGGGGTCATATCGAAGTGCTCAGATCTTACAGTATTTGGGGGACCATCTCCCTCCTCAGGTAGGAGGCATTGCCAACCGTGTTAGTTCTGATGCTATTGCGGCGGTAGTATGTGACTACATTGAACAACAATTTGCTTCTGGTGAGGTGGCGTGTGGATTGGTAGTCGACTTGGTTAAATGCTTCAAGATGATTCCAAGGAGAGCGATACATACTATGATGCGTGCAATTGGGATTCCTCAAAATGTTCTCACTGCACATGCGGCCATGCTTGAAAACCTGACCAGATATATCGAAGTGGCTGGGCAAACTGGCTTTACAGTAGGGAGTTGTCGAGGCGTACCCGAAGGATGCGCCATGAGTGTTGCAACGATGACGGTACTCACTGTTTTTGCAGCTAGAACAATTGCTGGGGAGAGCCAACAAGCAGTGCTTTCTATGTTTGCTGACAACTGGGGGATGCAGACTTGCGACGTTTCAGAGTTGGTACTCATGGCTCAAAGGCTTGAACGATTTGTAATACAACTGGACATGCAAATTTCTACGGAGAAGTCTTGGTCATGGGCTACTACTCGAACTGCTAGGAAGGAACTCCATCGGGTCCACCTCAATGGGAAATCTGTCCCTATGAAATCCAGTGCCAAGGACCTTGGATGTGATGTTGCATATACAAAGCGGGTATCCAAGAAGGTTGCCAAGGGTAGGTTGAAGAAATCCCTTCGTTTACTGAAGCGCATTGGAAAGCGAGCTTTGCCGAAATCCTTCAAGAAGATCATGTGCAGATCTCTGGGTGTGGGAGTGGTTTCCTACGGGTCGGAACTACAACGAATGTCGAACTCTGACCTTCACAAGTTGCGTGCAGCGAATGCACAGGCACTGGGATACCATAGATCTGGAGCTAATGCTTACATGGCTGGTAACATGACGGGGGAATATGAGGACCCTCAATTGGCTTTGCTCAAACGTAAGGTGAAATTTTACAGAAGATTTTTCAAGATCTTTCCTGAGAGACGCGAAGCTTTTCTGGATAGACTTCACTCTGCTACAGGACACAGAAGTGGCATTACAAGCAATTTGCGCAATTCATTTGGTGATGCAGGGTGGGTGTGTGATGCTGCTGGGCATATCACGCATCAATCTGGCTTGGAATGCAATTGGGTTTTGGACTCAGTGTCGTGGATCAACCGTATTCTCATGAAGGCATGGACATATCATGTTTGCTTACAGATCCAACGTAAGCATTTCGACATTGACTCCTTTTCTGGACATGGTTTTGCAAAGTTGCTCAAAGGCAGAGATGTTCAACAACAGGGCATACTCAAAGCAATTGCATGTGGTCGACATGTAACCAATGAAGCGTTGAATCATTATTCCCACCGGGCGCAATCTGATCAGTGTCCCTTTTGTGGTGAACGTGACGGTAAGGAGCATCGACTGAAACACTGCACTGGGTTAATTGACATTCGTACAAAATATCGTGATACAATTCAGTGGGTATGTCGACAGAAGCAGGCTGTGTGGGCTTTTGCTATCCTGGAGGATGACGTAAAGGCATTGGAATTGAAACAGCATTTGGTACAGAATTTCATTCCTGTAATGCCCAGACACAATGAGCAGGTTGAGTTATTTGTAGATGGATCGGCCTACTACAATGATGATTGGGAATGCTGCATTGCTGCCTCAGCGGTGATTGTTGCGGGAACCGGGGAACACTGGACTCTGGTTAACCGACGATTGCTTTTTGGTCTTTACCACAATTCGTACAGAGCTGAGGTTTTTGCCATTGTGTTAGCGTTGGAATTTTCCCATAAGGTTCACATCAAGTGTGACTGTAAAGCTGTTGTCGATGAGTTGAAGAGAGCTATTTTGTGCTTTGAAGAGGATAAAGGTTTCGAACCGAATCAACACTCTGACCTGTGGAACATCATTTGGCATCAGATCTCTACACGCCAGAAACAATCCATTAGGGTTGAGTGGACCAAGGCGCATGTCGAACAAACGAGCGAACTTTCCAAAGAACAAAAAAGAAATGCATTTTTCAATGCTGTAGTGGATCTTGAAGCCAAAAAAGCCATATGTGCAGACAATTATTCCTTGTGGCAAAGTCTTGGTGAGATTCATCGTGATAAGAACACACGTGCTGATAAGATGAGGTCGTACCATGATTTCATTCTTGAAACCTTTGAGAAATATCAGTGCATTGCAGTCAATGAGCCTACACAGGCTCAGGAAATTCCTGATTTCCAAACCTATGCTGTCGTAAGGGGCCCATTTACAGTGTTGCCACGTCTTAGTGATGAGACATTGGCCACGTGTCCACTTGGCTGCACCTTTGCGACCAGATTTGCAGATTGGTGGTGTGCATTGCAATGGGGGGAGGGCGCACCAATCAGCTTCCATGAGCTGTACTTTTCCTATTGTTTGCACACTAGAACGATGGCACCGGTTGTGTTAGGACAGAAGCGGTATGGTTTACGTGACATAGACCATGAGGCTGACATAGCACCTCTGACTCTAACACTTCAAGTGAATGCTTGGGACAAGATGATAGTATGGTGGATGCGGCACTCCCACCAGGGTATCAATATCCATAAGGTGAATGCCCTCCATAAGTACGGTTACAGTTACCATGTCAAAGGGTTCCTGCAAAGGCCTGTTCTTACAAACATGGTTGATGTGAGTATGGAAATGTGGAACTATTTCCATCCAAAGTGTAATGGTAGGACATCACGCACTTTCAAAAATAGCTGGTGTGTCCAGTCTATTGGCCGAACCCATGCGGCACTCGGGGGAGGCTAGTGTGATGATGATGACGATGGATGATGTCGGTCCTTTGTCTACGTGTCTGCCTTGCATTTGTGATGTACATACGCAGCAGCTGATGTGTATCATAGCCCTCAGGAGCAAGCAACCGCAAAAGCAAAAGCAAAAGCCAGTGAGTTCATGTGAATAGACTCCTGTTCATTACCAAGTTATTGGCAAAGCATTCTGGCAACTATGCACTACCTTCACCCTTGCCCATGGTCCCCTGGTTTTTAGTGAGGATAAGCTGGTACCCAGTCTGGTGTGGGCTAAGGAGTGGTTAAATTTCCCTGTCAAACCAGTTTTGGTGAAAATTACTCGCGAAAATCATCAGTTTCGAAAGGTAAATCACAAGTGTGGTAACCATAGAAATGGCTGCTTTCCCTATATTTCCCTCTATTTCCCCATAAACCTGGTGATTTTCAGTTGTCAGGTGGACGGTGTTGGCGAGTCGCGCGGTAGACCGCTGTGGGCCTTCGGGCAGAAGGCGGGACAGCTGGGTGCTGGCAGCCGTAGGTCGGTACCACTTGGGGCACTACAAAAAACCGAGGTTTGAACACCTCTTGACCATCCCAGCCATGAGAAAATCAAGATTTGAAGGTCTTTCTCGTTTGAACATGTTTGAACCGTCAAAAAACCCGTCAAAAACATGAGAAGGGGAAAGGTTTTCCGTGTTTCATGCAGGGCCCAACCAATGCGAAGCCCTGGCAACAAATGCAAAATATATCGGTATTGAAATGAAATCACACATATTTTTCAACCATCCCAATTTATGAAGAAAGCAGTTGGATCAAGGACGCCTGTCCTTCCCATGGATGTCTTGCCCAGTCTGTGATCGCCAGGCGGATGGCCCACCCAGACGCTGGGGGAGCAATGGCTCAGACTACCAGGTGGCTGAAGCTGCGGCAGAGGAGATGCATTGATGGTGGAAGATGGTTGGAGATCTAAGATCATGTGTCAATTGAGAGATTTATTTGTATATTAACATGCGGCTAAGCGACGAGCAAGCCCCCTGGAAGCCCGAACAAAAAATATACATTTTTGAAAAATGATTGAAAAAACGCATACACAGTGGAATTCTTCGAAGTTGCTTGTGTCTATGTCACATGTTTGAAGAGATTGATGGTGAATGACAGGTTGAGGGTTAAACAGTTTCCGGTTGACAGGGGCGTGTCTTGAAGAATGTCGGAACATCGATCATCTATCGTACCATTGCAAACTGGCAAATAGGATCGACCCTTTTTGGAAACGACGGTTCCCGCCTCATGCCTAATGGTCGCGCCCCTTTATTTGTTGGTGGAAGGCATTGCCAGAGTCAGTTGGCTCCCAAGCATGGTGTGTTTTGCAAACTATAAAGTTTTAAATGCTGGTGAGTTGTTTTTGGATGATTTTTGGTTGGGTCCGAGAAAGCAATACTTACCAGTGAGTAGCCCAACAAAGATCAATCCATCATAATCAATGATCAGCAACCATTGATTATTGCACGCTGGTTATTCGTGGTTGGGTCTGACATGCCCGCAAAGCAACCGCACAGTTTGCACGACGTCAGCCGTGACCTGACAGCCATGGACTTCGGTTTCGGCCATTTCGATCTTTATCCCTTTTCGGTACGTATTGAATCCATATGGTTGACGCTGGTTCACATGGTCAATATGTCGGTTGAGCCAAGATGAAGATGTCATGCAAGCGGGCAGTCCCATCATGCTTAAGGGCCCAGCGCCGCTTGCTATGTCCAGCCGACCCTTCTTATTCTCAGCCCTCCATCGCAACCCGCAACGCGGCAACTGACATCACAAGAGCCATTTGGCCGACATTATCAAGACACAGCCCGTGCACGACACCCATCTGGGATGCGGGATGATGCAAGGAGGTTCAAATGCATGAGCAATGTTTTGCAGTTTTTTTTCGAAGCCGTTGTCATTATGAAGCCAATAAAACTAGTAGCCCTAAAATGCCCTATACTTACATACATGTTCCTGCGACCATCGGGAACACCTGAATGTATCTAACTCCTATTTCATTCTGGCTGCACCATTTGCTGATCTACTGACTATTCTCATCGCGTCGCTCTCGCCGATGTTTTGTGTCCGGCATGCGGACGGCGCTGGGTTTTTGTATCCTGTGGCCGGTCCTGGCAGAGTTCGAGCAAGAAGAGCGCCCCGCTGTGGCGCCTTTCTTGGACTATGACACTTGGTGAGAGAATTTGGCCACCAAATCATCCACAGAGGACCTTCTAGGTTCTTTTTTACAGTCTGTAAACTTGCCTCAGGAAAACCACCCAAGCAGACTATAGCACACTGACCTTCACCGATGCCGTTATGGACCCCAGTTCATTCAGAGATTCGCAGGGCAACCGGAAAGTCATGGAACGTCACCCAGTATGGCTGGACCTGAGGACTGCGATTTGGTCCATACAATTCCCGGCCATGCAGCAGATTGGAATGTGGTGTACAACCGCACGGTGCGCAGAATGATGCTGAGCCCAGGGCGCTTTGGGCGAGGTTGGGGATGTTCACCATACATTTTGCTACACCGTATTTATGCCATACGTTGTACACCTTACAAGGGCCAATTATGTGGAACCTGAGTCTCGTGCAGTAGGTTTGATCCTGGCTTGGGGTGCACCATACTTATCCATACTTCACATCCAGCTTTCCATCAGCCACCATTACTTTGAACATGAGCTGGCGATGCATCCAACATAGTCACCAGCACCTCCCATTGGTCCAACCAGTTTGGCTCAACCACTGGACATGTTTAGCCCGCCAAGGCGATGGATTGTAGGATGGAAGAATTTCCTAATGCTTTAATATAACCTATTTGCTACTATACCTATACACACAGATTTTATGCATACATATTTGTTCTTAATTGTATTTATATACATGTACTAAAATTTATATTGTTATATCCATCAATAAATCAATAGATAGATAGATAGATAGATAGATAGATAGATAGATAGATAGATAGATAGATAGATAGATACATACCTACATACATACATACATACATACATACATACATACATACATACATACATACATACATACATACATACCTACCTACCTACCTACCTACCTACATACATACATACATACATACATACATACATACATACATACATACATACATACATACATACATACATACATACATACATACATACATATACATATCTACTTTCATTTGTATGTGCACACGTTGCTTCATCCGCGTGGACACCCACAGATGGATACGGACGTGCATTGGACCTCGGACGCTGAGGAGCGCCAACTTGGCGAGCGCCACGTTTGAACTCCCCGCAGATTTGGAAGACCTGGTGGAAGACAAGTCCTCCATGGAGCGCTTCGGGTCCAGAGCAGTACCTTGGGGTGGGTTCAAGGTTTTTATCTTTTCATTTTTTCCTGGTAATTAGTAATTGCTGTGAATTTTCGGATTTTGTAGGTGTTTTGAAATGTGATATGGTAATTATCCTAAATGTATAGTATATGAATGTATGCGTGCATGCCATGTAATTTTCTATGTGATTGTTGGTCTGTTTCTAGGGAGCATGTTGGCACATACACGCGCACACGTATGCACATGTGCATGAAGAACTGGACAACATTTTTGCACACATACATGTGCAGTGCCCAGAGTATTTGCGCGGGGGCATGTCTGGAGGCATGTTGAGATGTACGCAGTGAGGAGCTGGCAAGAATGTTCTATTTGTAGCGGGGTTACTACGATATATTGCTAGTCAGCTAGTCTTTCATGTGCCTTTTTGGCTCTCTCCCTCTCTATTGATCTATTTCTGCATCTAATTATCTCATCGCACAAAAAAATCAACTCGTATGTGTGTTTATCAATCGCTCACAAACCATTCATAACCATATCCAGACTATATAAATCCAATCAAGGCTCTGAGAAGGTACAGATCAGCTAGTTCTTTTTGCCTATATTTGTCTTTTGTATCTATTTGTCTATTTGTTTGTTCCTTTGTTTGTCTATTTGGACAGTTGAATTTCATCTAATCCCATTTGCTCTTATCTAATCCTCTTCGATCTTGCTCTACCCAATCTATCCATTTGTCTACCTGTCTATATCTAATCCAATCTAGTCCCACAAAATTCCATCTGATGCCCTCTAATCCTACCCTATGTATGTATTTATCTATCTATTTGCCCATCTATCTAACTATCAAGCTGTCTAGCCATCTCGCTAGCTATCTAAATCGAATCTGATCTATCTATCTATCTATCTATCTATCTATTTATTCATCCATCCATCCATCCATCCCTCCGTCCGTCCATGCGTCCATCCGTCCGTCCGTCCATACGTCCATCCGTCTGTCCGTCCGTCCGTCCGTCCGTCCGTCCATCCATCCATCCATGGTTTTGTGTCTTATAGGAGGCGATGATAGTGCCAGGATTGAAATGGCTTTGTTTTTTTTCCAGTTCTGCCGAAATTTGATTGATACGCAAAAAACGTATGCTTTCTATGCTTGACAATCTGGCGGACAGACTTTTTTGCACATTTATTGTCCCAAATATTTTTCATAGGGGTTGAGATCACCAATGAATAATGGTCTATAATGCTTGGCGATGCAAACAGTTGACGGCACAGGAACAAGCGAAGCGGGAATGTCCGTTGGGCTTCTTGTACTTGAAGCTGCTTCATTTCTACAGTGACCCCAACAAATTGGATACTGAAATGGCCATGACCATCCAGCGTCTCCTTGGCTACTTGGCTGAAGTTGATGCAGAAAATGCAGTGCTCACAGCTATACTGTTCCTGTTGCATGTGGTGGTGGATCGTGCTACAAGAGTGTTGAACAGTCTTAAACTGTTTGTATCGATATGTATCGATTTGTTTTGACAATTTGGTGTTTAAAGCTATGGTGCAATCTGCGCCCGTAGTACTTTCATTTTCGATATATATATATATATATATATATATATATATATATATATATATACCTATATACACAGAATATATTGGATATATATATATACCAATATACACAGAATACATTGGCATTGTACTTGCACGCCTGTACACAAACTATCGGCAGCAGTCTTGTCATGTATAGCGAAATGGCGGGCATCCTTCGCAACTGCATGGCATACCAACATAGGACACAGACAACGACTTGTTTGACGCAGATCGACTCCTTGAGGTTTGTATCCCTCCTACAGTATTGCCCTGTCGCGCTGGCCCATTTTTCCGGCCTTGGCCTATTTTCGTGATAACCATCGAGGACTGCTGGGAGTGCTGGTTCCGTGAGGATGCCCATAGCAATGATCAGGCCGGAGCTGCCGTTGATGGAAGCTCCTGTTTACCACCATCAACATGGACATGACCACTATGAGCATGCACATGCACGCGCATTCGGCAGCTGGACAAAACTAAACAGATGTATGACCATCATTTGCAATCCTGCAACTGGACCATGTGCGCACGGTGATGCAATGATAATCCCATCATATGTCGCCAACCTGGTGCAAGCACCTCCCACTTAGATCCACTTGGAGCATGGGATGATGTGGGATGCCAGCGAAGGTCAGGTGGTGCCGGCCCGGCAACTTTCAGCCCCCTCAGTTGTTGCATACGCCTATTTATCTACACCCATTGTGATCTGTCTATCTATCTTTCTATATAGATATATATTATTATATGTATATATATATATTTTTTTATTTATACATATATATTTTATTTATTTATTTTTTTATATATATAATATATATTATATGTATATATATATATCTTCCTGCCCGTTCGTTGGAAGCCGGAAATCGTAGTAGGGACTTGGAAAACCATTAGATGTTCATTTTACACACGGACATTCAGAACTTTCCAGAAAAATAACAGTTGACTCATCTTGAAAAAGGGATCAACTGCAAGCAGCAGTGGGTACTAGTTGAGGGAACTATTCAAGGCACCTCAAGATTCCTTTCACATTGACAAGAGCATGGCATTCTTGTTATAAGGCCCTCAAATCAGCATTGAATACCTCTACCTGTTTCAGGCAGCCGGTACTTGCAGCCCCTTGGCATGACCCACTGTGCTCCTCCACGGGATTCTCTGCCAGGAGCTGCTGAAGAGTTGACGGACATCGATATGTCATGCAGTGGCGTCAACGGTGTGATTGACTGGGACAAGTTGAGGGACAGATCTGGGAAGGGACGGGGCTCTTGCTGCGCACCCTTGGAAGCTCCCCTTTTCCCACGGGACTGCCACCCGGCCAAAGCGGCTGATGTGCTAAGTTCCGGCCAGAGGAGACAGCAAAACTGCAACAGTACTACAGTTGTGCTCTAGATTTGCTTAAAAGCCCCGACCGAAGTTGCCTAAGAACAAGAAGTATCATGAAATTCGGCAACAGTGTGTCGCAAACCGGCCTTTTTGTTTGATAGGAACGGTGGCTCCTCTCCTTCAACTCAATCCAACAGAAAAAAAAGGATACTCACCACATCACATTACATAGGCGCACGTGCGTTGGGCACTGGCGCTTGTTTGGGGGTCAGGAGCACGCGTGGCAGTGGAAGATCCTGACTTTCATGGACAGAGTTGCGGGTGATAGCGACAGCGAGCCCCTTGTCATGATTTGCGCTGCTGCAAAAGCAGGGGCCTTTCCAGAATCATGGTGGATAATGGTGGTGAATTGCAATTAATAAGTTGCCAGCTATCAATAGTTCAATCAAAAGCCTTCCCAATGGTTGCCATTGAGAACGCCGGCTACTCATGGTGACCAAAGGCAATGTATGATCATTAGCCATGCTGAACAGCCACTAGCCATTATGAATACGAGCAATTATTACCCAGAAGTTAGCATCCCATCCCTGAGTTTGCCGTTTTTGTTCATGGATCAGTGACAGACAGTGGCTGTAGTGCTCAATGATCGTGGCTAAGTTAGTGACAGCTAGTGTTGATGACAATGGCTAAGCATGGTCAACGATGGTTAATGCTCAATGATATACTTAAGAATGTCCATTGGTAAGCTTCAAAGTTAGGACTTACCGACTTTGATGATGTCCACCAATGACCTCAATGACGGCTGCCCACCAGTCAGCCACTACCGTAACCTCCAAAGCCACAGTTTTTGCCGGCCAAGGCGCTTGCGTGAGCTTCAAGATCTCATCGACACTTGGCTGCCGAAAGCGAATATCAAACAGCCAGAGTCAGGTAGCAAATAGACATAAGGGGGGTTCTGAAAAGGGTACTCCCCCCAAAATGGTTGGTTTATTACTATAAATGGTCAACAACAAGGATGATTTTGGGGGGTCCCAATTTTGACAAGACACCATGTGATATTTAAGACTGAACCATGGACAATTGCATATCAGCATATCTGTATTCTTCGCGCGTCCCTCACAGAGAGATTGAGAGCGTTGGCGCTGGAGAGACATTTATATATGTGTATACGATTGAGATTTATATGTATTGATTTTCTCTTTATGTGCTTAATCAATCCTAATCTGATTTAGCTCCCATGAATCGTGGATATTTGTCATTACTAACTTGACCATTATGGAACATGATCTTTAAACTAGCTCCCATTTACGAATCTCATCGCTTGCAAGTGTAAAGCATTGTATGCACTGTTCAATGCTATCCCTATGTATTATGGAAGCATCGATCAATCTATGCATTCGCGTTTTTGACTACCTGACTGTGTGGGTTGGGGTCTCCCTGGATGTGACTCTTGAACACTGTCGACCAGGAACACGATTTAAACGATGGCCGTACAATTCATTCCCATATCAACCCCATATTTTGCCAACATCAACCCATACTTGCCAACATTTGCCAACATATCAAGCCATATTCTGCCAATGGCAAGTGATTTTAACTTCAAAGAGTCATGGGCTGCTGAATGTTTGCAGGCCCGGGAGTTTCCATCAAATCGACAAGGGGAATACTTCAATGAACCAACTGGTGCAACCAAATTTGCGACCGGTGCGATGGACAATTTTGTGCACACGTACCTCTGCAGCATACTTGACCTTTTTGTGATTTCCCCCCAATTAATCAACCTGGGGTTTATTAATTCGAGGTTCACATTAATGATGATCATTTCAAATAAATGAATGCATAGATAGATAGATAAATTCATGTATATATTGAAGATTTATATTAAAAAAAAGGTGAATCTACTACATGCATCTACATGCCATTCCCAAAATGTCCCACCAATGCTGCGTCGATTTCCGGGATTCTCAGCATCGAGCTGGGGCCCTGGAGGCCGATCAATTCTACGTGGTCTTGCGGAAGGCGCCCGGCTCGTGCGCAGGGGTGGTTGATGGGACAGTCTACCTTGGAAACCCTGGTGAAGTAACATGAGCTAACCGCCAAAATTATAGGGATTTCCCGGGCTGATTTTCCCATCAACCATGGAATCATTGTCGGATCGGGATGTGTGTTTGGGACATTTGCACATCGTACCTCCTTGGTTGATGTACCTGAGAATGTCCAGCAGCTGCTTGGCTTCTAAAAGATCTAAAAGGGTCTCGAAGCGTCGATGGGCATTGCTGGTTTTGGAAGGGGCCAAGGGCCGATCAAAACCAGCAATTTTAAAGGTTGTAAGGTTAGAGCTCATATTTTCCAGGCTAGGAAACTCCCCTTTTTATCCTTTTTGGGGTTTTGGGGCCCATGGGATCCACACACACAAAAAAACCATGTCTGGTGGTGGGGCCTAGACGTTGGGATGTCTCATCAAGCGGTTCAAACTGATTGGGATTGATGTACCCCTTCAACAAGCAGCAACTATAGGTATTAATCAGGGGGTCACCCTTTGGTAAACTGACTTGGCAATGGAAAGTCCACCTACTGTGGGTGGTTCCCAAGATTTCATTTTAAAATAACTATAATTATGGTGAATATCCACTGCCAGGTTAGATTACTCGAGGGTGGTTTCTTGACCGCTTCCTGTTTTACACAGTGGTGAAACACTGCTCATGGACCAATGTCAAACCACCCTGTTAGCCTAGCGAGATGATGAAGCATGTGGTTTTGTAATGAACCCTTGCAAGCCATTCATGGTTTCACCTCGGAGAGATGATCAACATTTGACTGCAAGATATGATGTGGACTCTGGGCTTGCAACCGGCTAGCCAGGCTTACCGACAGACACAGGCATCAGAGGAGTGGGGGAAATGGGCAAAGGGTGCGGGCGCAGCAGCATCCCAACGAAAACCATCGCTATAATTCTGAAGATGTCAACAGTTACTTGGGACGTTGACCATGGACATATTGGGGTGACTCGCGGGCAGACATGATTGATTTCAGAAACCAGGAGGGAATGCATGCTTTATCACGAATGTACTTTCATCCTGGGTTACCATGGCATTCTACATTGCTTTCCTGGCTTACACCTTTCAATGCAGTTTAATTAAGTGATATGAATATGTTTCATTCAATTAGCTTCTTGTCGGTCAGCCTCTTCATGTTTGATACTGCTTTTGAGGGTTGATGGTGCGCGTTCCAAGTTTAGGATTGTCCGAGCGAAGCTTTTGCCAATGCTATTTTTTTCCAATCGGTTAGTATTCAGCATGTCCGCATTTGCTAGTGATTATATAGCTCATGCGAGCTCTTGCTCCTTCACTCAGGCATTCATTGTGTGCAGGAACAGAAGTGGAAGGATTTTTGGGTAGACAGCGACGGGTTTCTTGTTTTTACAGTCAGCTGTTAGTTACGGGCAATCCACCCATGACGGCAGGGCCCCATGTGTGACGTTGCCAGGAGTGCCCCTTCGGCTTTTTCTACCTCTCGGCCACACAGCTGGTGGCTGCAGCTGGCAAAGGAACCAATCACATGCCACCCTTCAGCCGGGTGATCGATAGTGTGATCTCAGACCTTCCTTTCCTTCAGGCGAAACGCTGTTGTGAAGCCAAGGTGGTGTTGCAAGTGGTTGTGTTTTTTTTCTTGGTATGTATTTTGATGTAATTGCATGATGCTGCATTTGCATTTCAAAGTGCGTTTGGAGCTGTTGTTCTTGCAAGATGTTGTGCCAGCCGCCGAATTATTGCTTGCAGTAGCAGCAGCAGCAGCAGCAGCAGCAGC
>VSDK01027962.1:362680-375793 GCA_009767595.1 Symbiodinium kawagutii
TGGTGGTGGTGGTGGTGTTGGTGTTGGTGTTGGTGTTGGTGTTGGTGTTGGTGTTGGGGTTGGTGTTGGGGTTGGTGTTGGTGTTGTTGTTGTTGTTGTTGTTGTTGTTGTTGTTGTTGTTGTTGTTGTTCTTGTTGTTGTTGTCGTCGGTGTTGTTGTTGCTGTTGTTGTTGTCGTCATGTTTGGTCTTGTGTTTCATTTCGCGATGAAGCTCGGGGAAACTCCATGAGAGAATGATTCCAGCTCTATCTCTAGCCGATCCATGAGCAGGCAGCTTCGCCATATCCGTGGATGTCCATGGCCTGTCTCGGCCAGGTCAGTGTGTGTCCCTGGCCCATTTGGCACGTCCTGGCAGTCACTTGTCATCAACTATGGTTGGGTAAGTCATGGTAGAGTTACCCATCAACAATCCAGTGCAACACGGATGGTCATAGCATGTCATAGCTGGGTCGAGCAGACTGTAGTTTTTTGTACGTGCACTCAGATGCTTGCTATGATTTGTGTCACCTAATCATCGCAAGTTTCCTCGAGAGGAGGACTCCAGCGAGAATGTTTGAGACTAATCAACCTGTATTTCTCTAGCAGTTTGCACCCATGGTTTGCCCTGTGCTTTAGCTGCCACTATCCATAAGAGTCGGTGCCAATATGTGCCAATGATGCCTTGGTTGAACAAGTGGCGGCTTTCAGTCGGTTGGTGTTTGGCCAATGCTGCTTTCAATCATCCAAAAGAAAATGATGATCATGTAAGTGGGAGCCCTGAACATTTCTTAGCCGATTGCCATACATTACAAAATGCAGAGGAAGTAGATCCATCAATCATGCTGCCCAAACTTGGTGGAACACCTCCACCATCAGGTCCAGCAAAGGTGTTCACAAATAGTTATTTGGCTGCTGGGTTCAAACTATTTTTGCCCTCATATTTGGGATGATTGGTTGGTTCACTGCTGTTTTCAGAGGGGTGGTTCTGGGGCTCAATGTGACCATGTTTGGAGTAGAGACCATCATCATCATCATCATCATCATCATCATCATCATCATCATCATCATCATCATGATCACTAGTATTGTTGGCTATCACCCCATTTGGTTTACCACTAAGTAACCACGGTGGTCGATCATCCTAATCCTCTGAGGTCTTTTCAGACATGAACAAGGGCGAGTGGTTCTGGGGTGGCGATCGAAAGTACTTCCGTGGCTTCAGCGACTGGAACTTGCGCCGGGATGAGTGGCTTGGTATGGTGGTTGGTGGCTGGTGGCTGGAGTTCAGGGATATGTACATGATTACATGTATATCTAGATGTATCTTATTTTATTTTATCTGATCTTTTCTTTTCTTGTCTATCTTTATCTTATCTTATCTTATCTTATCTTATCTTTTCATATCTTATCTTTTCATATCTTATCTGTTCATATCTATCTTATCTTATCTTATCTTATCTTATCTTATCTTGTCTTATCTACCTCATGTGTCGCTTTCTTACCTTTCCTATCTATCTAGTCTAGCTACATCCATACCTGCATTTGATTAACTGGCACAGCTAAATTCAAAAAAAAAGCCGACAAACTGCAGGGTAGAATCGCAGCATGGGCATGACCATGCATGTAGTCAAGTGAAAGGAATTCCCAACATGGTATGTAGGAGTGTGGGCATGTCTCAACGTATCACGGTATTTCGGCCACATGAAACGATTAACACATACATCACATAACAATACATCATATCATCACATACTTGCAATTGGACTTGTATTTTTGCCTTGTTTTGATGCATCAAACCTGAATCACCGTCTCCACAGGCCATGCTGAATGTCACTTGGGGCGCCTTCGGTAACAAAAAGGCACAACACAACACGCAAGGGTGATGACATGTGTCATTGTGCCATGGCAATGAAATTAAAACGTGCAATTATATGTGTGCATCATGAAGGATGTGAGAGGGTAACGGATGTGGATTGTACACATTCAAATTACAAGACAAAGACACCGGGTTCCTTGCTGGAATGCACCCAAAATGGACATAATAATTTGACAAATCTTCATCCAAATGAATGCAACCAATCACAGCAGACCCGACACTGCGGTTGCTGGTGTGCGTTTTGAAGTCGGTGTTTGAGTGGAAGAGGGCATTGAGAGCTGGAAAGTAAGCCACGCACAAACGGTCGGCCACACAGCGGGTAATTCCCCATTGTTCATTGCTGTTTGGAGAAACCTCATGACTCTATGGAGTAATTTCCATGCTGATTTCTGGGGCCCTAGAGCTTGGACCGCTGTCATTTTCTGTGGCTGGGGTAGCTGGTGGATCCCCATGAGGTTTTGATCACGCCATCCACAGGACCTGGCCGGGTCCCAGGTTGAGTCCCTTGATCTCTTCACCTGCAGCCTTGGACTTCCTCAGCGCAGACTGGCGAAAGGACCTGATGGCAAAGGCGCGACCGCAGCGGCCCATGGCAACTCCCGAGGTGGCAATGCGTGGTTGGAACATGGTCAGGCAATGCCACGAGGCTGTGATCAAGCTGCATGTAGCTTCAGCACACGCGCGATGGCGCACATCTTTGGCATGTGATGACTGCATTCACGAAAAGTATTGTAAGATCACGGAACTCGAATCTTGAAGTCAAAATTTGCGGCTTAATCATGTTTGATCAATCCAGGTTGCAACAATTAGATCAGTTTTTTTTCATGTTTTTTCTTACGTTATGAAGTCATGCTCTTTGAGTCGAGCAGCTAGTTGTCACACTCTTATGGTAACTGAGCTTATCTCAGTACGTCATACTCCAGTTGCTGGTCAACCCTTTAGTCCTTGAGTTGTACCATGTTGGACCCCCAACTTCTTGGGTCCCACTGGCCAGCTGTGGAGGTAGAGGCGCTGAAGAAGCTGGACCATCCCAGCTACATTCAGGCGCCGGATCGACGGTGATCCCCGGTCCTGAAAAATGCTTGGATCGACCGATATCCCCAACAGTTCGACTACATTGGTCATGGGGTTCACTAGGGGTATCTAGGGGGTATAGGATATTGACCTACGGCCATGTGGATCTTTGTTGTCCTGGAGTGTGGGCCAACGGCTGTGCCCTTTAGCTTGTTAACCATCCAACCATTTGTTTGGACATCAAGATTGCCGAGAACCAATACACTCAGGGGGTGAAGATCCCAAATAGCAGGTGACGATGGTCTACTGCTGTCAACCAAACGGTAGAGTCTATAGAGGTTGCGTCTTCGATGCCAGACACGGAAGATCAGCTTAATTTCTGGGCGAAGCAAACGATGGATTATCGTGTTTGTGATTTTCTGTGCGGTTGTTCATAGCTTTTTGTTGTTGTTGTTGTTGTTGTTGTTGTTGTTGTTGTTGTCGTCGTTTTTCGCTTTCTGCAAGGATGTGTGACCGAAGCGGTTGGGGGCACATGTATTGGCCAACCGTTGCCTGCTGCAGACCTTGCAGAGCTGGCTCCGGCGGAGGGAGGAGGCTTTGGGACAGCTGAGGTCCGGGGCAAGGGAACAGCGCGGGTGGGGAAATTCAACAATTCAACATAGATTTTCACCAAGCTAATATGCCGATGACATCCTATGACCTACTTTGATGTGCATGACCATTTGTGACGTTTTGGTTTGATTTACACTTCTAGTACGAAATCCACTGGTTTGAGGAACGCTACTGGCCGGACATATTCCACGATGTTGAAGGATACGCCTAGATAGGCCCCGGATGTGGGTTTCAACGTTCTGATGTTGCGTAGGCACCAAACAGTCCAGAAATAGCTGACTTGTTGGTTGGAAAAGGCACAAGGTATTGGAAAGCAAACCATCAAGCTCCTGGAAGGGGATGAGCACATGATTGCGTCACTCTGTCGCCGTGCCACTTCGGCCTTCTTTGCCAATCGGCCCTTGCTCACTCACCGCTTCACTTCCCGTGATCGCCGGCTTTCCCTGTTCACTACTTTGGTCACAGCTTCCATCCGTTGGTCTCTGGGCGTTGTGTCTGTCAAACAAAGCAACCTGACTTCCTTGAGAGTGCATTTCGTTACCCTTCTGACATGGATGTTGGGGGGCCGTGCTCACAACTCGTGGTTTGCTGTTGAGTGCTTGCAAGCCCTTCGCCATGCCGTCAAGTTGTGGGGTCGTACTTTCGCAGAACCATGGGACACGCTACTTGCTCGCATGGTGTGGCGGTGGGTCGGTCATGTCCTTCGAATGCCACAAACAACTTTGGTTCGCTCCGTACTCCTCGACCTCCAAAGCACCGCAAGCCTCACTAGTGGTCTGCGTCGAAAACGAACTGGCCCTAATAACAGTGGCCACCGAAATGTCCTTCGGCACATGCGCCACCATGGCATATCGGTCCAGGATGCTTGTGACAGAAACAAGTGGCACACATTGGAGCTGGAGTGGCTACGCTCTCATGGGCTTCCTGTTCTGGAGCAACCAGCCCAGGTCTTCGCAGTACCCGATGACTTGTACATGTGGCGGAAGAAATGTTTGCAAGGCTCTTTTCATGGCCAGCAGGTCTTTGTGATCACTGTCCTGCCTTCGGACAGCTTTGCTGTTCTCGAACTGGATCGCCGTGAGGGTTGGCGTTGCCATGTTCACAAGCCTGATCGTTTCAGTGCTGTGTCGATGACTCAAGCACTTGAAGATACGCAATGGCTTGCCCTGTCGACCTTTCACGTCCGCTTGCTGCTTTTCGCACCGCTGCCAGAAGACCCATGGATTGAACAAGTGCTGAGTGAGGCCCCTTTCCCGTCCGATTCTTTGTACAAACGCAGAGTAGTTCTTGAAATGTCTCGGCTGCCAGAGTGCTGGGTTGGAGAGATGACGCAGCTTGTCGAAGACCTCAGCTGCTGATGCTTTCAATCCGACCCTGGTGGCCTTTGCTCGCCCTTAGCCCAGCTAACCTCCTTGAGAAGGCGATGGAAAAAAAAAATTGGAAAGTGAAGCTATGTGCAGCTATGTTAATGTTATGATGAAATTTGCCAATTACTTAGCCATTTATTACGCAAGATCAGCGCATTATTTGACCAAATGGCATCAGAAGGCCGGTCAATGTAACTTCCTTGCCCGCTCAATGTCCTTGACTCTGTATGGTGATGGCCAGTCCCAGGTGATGAGCTAGTGCTGGTGGTTCTTCCTATAGGATTGGCTTACCAAAGTGATGGCCATTTACCATTGGTTGGTGGTTTTAAGCATTTTTTTATTTTCTCTAGCAACTTTTAACAAATGGTTGATTGACAAATACTTTTCATAGGGGTTGCAACCACTAACCAGTTCTAGTGGTTTGCCAGTATTTGTTTCCCGGTCGACCAAGTGGTTGAGTGATGAAACCATGCCCACAATCGGCACCGGACGTTTTCTATGCTTGGTGATGACCAGCATCATCACCTGTTTGGACCATGAATGGCCGTACCCTCCAGCAAATCACACTGAAAGCCAATAATCACCAGTATTATCACCATTTATCACCATATATCACGATTTTTTATAGGTAAATCACCATAATTTATAGGTACATTTTCAAATTCAAAATGCTTAGTTTACCTCACTTGGCTCGGCTTGTCGCTCCAGGCCTATTGCGACCAGCATGGTCCAAGCAGCCTCTGCGCTCGCCGCGCGCGCGCAGGAGCGGCAACTGAAGACGCGCTTGGCCTATGTGGTTCGGGCTGCCCAGTCCTCGGGTGGATCAGTGTGGCAGATGTTGAGGGTTCTCAAGCCATGGGGTACCCCAAAGCTGTTTGGTTGATCACTTTGAAGAGTCAATATTGGAGAAGGATGATTTGTGGGGTCCCCTATTTTAAGAAACGCCCATATGTTGGACATTATGATTGTCACAGTGGGCTTCAATCCATCCATGAAATACAGTTGGAACCTCCCAAAGATCCAAAATCAACCACTAACTCGTAGTTAGAATGGCAGCTCCCATTCCTACTTTGCTGATTTGTAAATGCTTGGTTACACATGGCTCATATCCCAATATACGGCACCCCATCTCCCCTCACAGTGGGCTTCAATCCTCCCAGGTGCTGCTCTATGGCGACAGCTGGGCAGCCTTGCTGCACCGCATGGCCGCGCGTATGCGTCAGCTGGACCTGGATCATCCCCTGCTGGTCATCGCCATTGGCGCGGCAGCGCCGGTGTGCCGAGAGCTGAGCCGCCTGGAAAGCAACGAAGATCCGGTGGCTGAACGCACTGCTTGCATCAGTTGATGTTCCAAGCCCATCCAAGCCCTCAGTTCTTTAGAGTTTTTTTGAATGCTTCAGGTGGATATTTACCTGAGCGCTGATGTTTGTCCTTTTTTGGGCGGTTTTGTATCCCTCAGCAGATGGATGTGTACATGAGCAGTGATTGTTATCTTGTTGTTCTATGTGTTTTTTGTGAATGTCTAAGATTGGTATACATGAAAAGCATCAACTTTGATGATGAGATGTCGGCTCATTGAGGGGAATCTACCGTCAACGGTCCAAATTTGTTCGCTTTTACTACCATCCAAACCTCTTTGTCAACATCATGGAAACCAGTTTGGTACTTCCATTTTGTTTGACATTCCCCAAGTTCCAGAGGTTGGATACCCCGATGAAAGTGCGCCATAGACTTCATGCTTTCCTCTGTTTCCCTCGGGGGATGCATGTTAGGTGTTGTGCCGAATCCTTCCTAGCACCTGCAACCTGTAGCATCCAGGCGAGGACACACTAAACATGTGTGCTTGTTTATTTTTTCATGTTGCGCCCCGAACATACCCAGTACTGTATATAGATACAGGCATTCTCGTGTGGACTTGGGTTGGTCGTCATCCACGATTCGCAATGAGAACCCCAATACGAATCAGAGACTTGACAATCAGACTTCACCAACGGGTATCTTGACATTGCTCTCCTGGCAACATGGAGCTCACGCACGGTGTACTGTAACGTCTCTGTTGAGGGCATTGTGTGCTACCAAAACCCTGGCCTTTCAGTGTCTACCGAACTTGAACCCCGGACGGACCCACGGACCTTGTCAGTCCCCTTCAAGTTCGTCATCATCATGATGATCCTAATGGTCATAGATTATCATAGATGATCAGATTTGTTGATACCAATCTGGTTCCCAATCCTGAGACATCCCGGGACCCTTCAGAGGTGACCGCTGCTATGGCAGCGACTGAGGTGGTCCGGATGTGATTTGCTGGGTTCCTGCCACTTGATTGGCGCAAAGTCGCAGGGTTTCTCCTGGTTTTGCTTGGCTACAGGGTGGTGCCCTCGGCAGATCTTGTCAGTTGACGATTTTTTGGTGGTGGCTTTGGTTTTTGTGTGGGGCCGGCCAGGGCTCTCCCAGTTTGTCCAGGCTTGCTGGCAGAATGAGTGTTCACCCAAACAGCAGGGAGAGGTGACACGAGTTTTTTGACCACTACTCAAAGGGACACAGCACTCGGTTCAAGTGCAGGAGGATGCCGTTCTAGTTGGCTGCCAGGCAGATCCTAAATCGTCAACTGGCATCTTTTTATTCCCTTTTTAAGATGTGGGTGGCACAGAGTCATTACCATGGGTCATCAAAATCTACAAAAAGCCAAGTTTTCCTTTGCAAAATACAGGCTGCAGCCTTCAAGATGTCCCAGTGGCGGGCGCTGTCAAAAAACCTATAGGATAGGCGGTTGCAACTTATAGAAATGGCGGTTGTTGTGGGGGCCAGGTATCAATATAGTGTGTGGATGTTTGCATCGTGCATACGCTGCCAGCATCATCAAGTGTAACAGGATTCTTGGGTGATCAGTGACCAATAACTTTGTAATTAAATCGAAAACATCCGAAACCACAAATTACGGGGACGGGACGCTGGTTTGTATTTGCAGGTTGCTTGATATCATTATGAATCCATTGCTTGTTGATCAGTGGCCAATATTTTTGTATATTCTTTCTACTGCAGTTAGTTGATCTATTGCTTGGAGATTCTTTCTACTAGTAATATCTATTGCTGTTTAATCTATTGCTTGTTGATCAGCGGCCAATCTATTGCTTGTTCGTTGGTTCAGTGTGAGAGCAGCTGCAGCTTAACTGATCCGACCAATCCAAGAGATCCGTTGGAGAGCGAACCCCGCGACCAGCACCGGTGACGCCACCACGACCCCCAGGATACTGCTTCGCAAGTCCATCGCTTCACGGGGATCCAAGGTTTGCTCCACCTGGGCAACTTGGTCAGCAAACTCGTGGAACCCGCTAAAACCATCGGCTTGCCAATGATGACGGATCCCAAGAACTTGAACATGAACTTTCGGACATCGTTCGGACGTCTTAGCTTTAACTTTTTTCTTGCAGATGACCTAGCAAGGACTCCAGGTGTGGTGCCGGCTGCTGCCGTGGTTGTGGAATGATCCATCTCAATGCTTCAATGTGACATAAAAAGCACAGATGTATGCATATGCTGGAAATATCCCCCCGCATTCATTTGAGGGATGTTCTACTGCCTCGGCATTGACCCTCAAACTACCCTGCCGTCTTTCGCAAATGATTGACCACACAGGAAATTCCAAATTGGCATTTACAAAGCACCTTGTTCATGCGCTCGCTCACCCATGGATGGTGAGTGGTTCTCGCGAATGCAAAGAAATTAATCTCCCACAGTGATGACTGGGGTGGTGCCAATGTGTGCCTGCCATGCACGCGCACATGGCTGGACTGAGGGAACCTGATGCACAGAGATAGAGAGACTGAGAGAGACCTGACAGTGCGTAGAGGCAGGGACCTATCAATATATGGTTATTGGTCAATATTAACCAACCAATAGTGGAGGATAATGATCAACCAATAATAAGGAAAACAATGCTTAATGATAGAGGAACCAGGGGTACAGGGTTTTGACCCACTGCCACATAGATGTCATTTTTTTCGAAAAACATCAACTTATTGCTTACCGGTAGGGGCTTGGTATCTTATGTAGCTGGTATTTCTAAGTGCTCACATTCACACGGCCCCATGATGGCTGCAGGTATTGATGTGATCTACTTGGATATGGTGGCCTGGCTGCAATGGGGGCTCTTTTCAGAGCGCTGACCGGGCCATTCATGATGCCTGGTTTGACTTGGGCTCCTTGAGCTTCCTTGTCATGCGGTCATTGCGTCGGCGCTGGCAAGCGCCGTCATGGGTGAGGGAAACATAGGGGAAGACAAGGAGACCCTACCCTGCAGCCCTTGCAATCCCTGCAAGTAAAGAGGTACCTCCAAGTACACAACTCTTGACCAGAGTTTGAGTGATTTATTTACCATCCATTAGACATGATCAGAAATAGTGAGCTGGCAGGGGTAGCTCATTGGGCTCGTGTTGACGAAATCCCACCCCGGCTGGGGATGCTGGGGATGGTTCAAAGTACATGGCAGCCGCTCAGTTGCGATTCAGGACACTTTCCTCTTGAGAGATCCGACCCAGCGCTTTGAAGTAGCGGCAGAGGGATGGGATGCCCTTTTCGCTCGTCATGGCGATGGCGATTGCGTGAACATCGGCATTTTCTACATCAAGGCATCCAGTCGTGGGTCATTGGCCACCTCCACGCTTGGGAGCTTTGGTTTCATTCGTTCCGGCCCCAACGGGCCGCCACATCAGGCAGACATGAATCAAGCTGTCAAGGAAAGGACAAGTCATCCCAAGCTGAGTGCCTTGACAAGATGCGTTTAGGACCTTTAGGATGGACAAATGGATGGCAAAGGATGGCAATGGTTCATGATCTCATGATCTCAGCGTTAGTGTAGCATGACATCCCCGAGATCTCAAGGGCTTGGTGCAGAGCTTTCATCAACCACTGGGGGGCACAGGAGACATGCCCCATAGAGCCCTACCGTGGCAATGTTGATTTATGTTGATGTACCATGTGTTCAAATTGCATAGTAATCAAATGCGCATCATTTGTGCTTCCGACGGTTTTCAATCATGACATTGTCCATCATGCCCATCGATTTGTTGCCGGTTTTCTCATTTTCCCACGGTTTTGCTATGGTTTTCCATGGCTTTCCTGGCAGAAGCCACAGTGGCACTGCTTGTTTCCCGCAGCACTGCAGGCTTCCGGGAGAACGGCTGTGTGGATGTCACAGCAGCCTGGTGATCTCCGAGGGAGAAATGGGAAGAACAATATTGCCTTGATAATCTGGCGTATAGTGATATAGTTAGTGATAGTAGTAGTGATAATTAATGGTATAGTGATTAGTTGTCAAGGTATAGTGATGGTGTATTATAATGGTATCATCATGGTATAATAACGGTATAACATGTTACTCTTTAACCAGGAGCCAAATATCAGCAAGAATATGAAGCCATAATAAGTACTGATAAAAATATTTTTTTTATTTTGTGGTGAGTGTTATTGTTATATATGTTTTAGCCATTGATTAATATATGGTTCATAGTGGGGATTATAAGCTAAACATCTGGTTAACCGTGATTTTCTATGGCCAACTAATGGCTAAACATGTGGTTAACCATGGGAGGTAACCAACAAGCAGAGCGGTTGAAATATTTCTGAGCCTTCCGCCTCAATGACTTTTGGGATGATGGGTTGATTGACAAATAGGCGCAACTCACCACCAACCCGATATCAATGTGTCTTAGATCCCTATACTAGGTCTATAGCCATATTTAGTCTTGCGGGAAAAAGTGTGCACCCAGAAGATTGCCATTTGTTTTCGGCAGATTCACTTGAGACCTTTGCCTGTGCCCATCAAGCAAGTGACACTCAATTACTGGTGAATTAAGCAACGGCATGGCGCATGGTGATGATTGGGGCACGGGCGGATGGGGTTCCGCAATGGAATGGGATGACTGAGTCTTGACCCGAGCCACATTGGAACACATTCATCACTTAAACTCGGTGCCAGAAATCAAGGAATACTCACATGCAAACGCATCCTTCTGCTCATATTTAGGGAGCCACCGCTCAGAAAGGGAGAAAGATATGCACGCAGTTATACGGGAGCATGGCCCATGCAAATCTAAGAATAATTCAGGGGCGGGCATATATTTTATAGAATGTACATCTTGACATCCGCGATTGGAAAACACTACATCCCGACTGATGGGACGTTGTTTTGCCATTGATGCATTTGCTCACTGTGCATATCGGAGAAAACCATACATAAAGCGCAATGTACAAGAGTAATTACCAGCTTCAAACTTCCAAGTCAGACAGCATTTGCAATGCAAATCTGTTTGTACACATGGTTCAGGTTTGATGGGAAATCCTGCGATTGTTGGGCGATGGATGCACTCCCCACAATGCAGTCAATGTACAGGCTTGACTTGCAAACTTGTATGTAGAAAAAACAAGCCTTTTTGCAAGTGTTACGTTTGGGATCGCAGTTGGGTTTTCACTTGTACCTACCCCAGGAACCTTTTTTTATTTTGATCAACAACCATTGGAGATTGGCGTGCTTCCCAAAAAAGACATACCCCTAGATCATCCTTTCTTAGCCCCTTTCTAGTAGTAGACCAACCATTCTTGGGGTTCCTTATCTTGACAAACCACCATTTGCATCCAGAAGAATTTGAGGCTTTCGCAGTGCAGAATTCCCATCTTGTCAGCAGCCGTCAGCCTGAAACCGCTGAGGTTTCTGAGTTGGTATCATGACCACCCCTTCGAGATCGATCAGCGGGGCTTGCATATCTTCCTGGGCTTGCCAGCGCAGGTGCATGGTAGCTGGTTTGGTATCCGGGTGTGCCTTGGAGCCTGGGAAGGGGACCCTTGGCAAAGCAGAGTTATAATATTCAGCCTGTAGTCCCACGTGTTGACTCGTGCCCTAGGATTGACAAGTCCTTTTGGCTTGGGCAGCGTGGCTTCTTCTCTAAGGCAAATCATTCACAAAGCCCCGCTGCATGTGACAGCACGCTGTGGCAGCACCCTAGCGTTCTTACATGCGCCAGGCGGAGATTCATTGAATATCCTGTTTGTCCCGTCCTGTCACCCATCCTATCACCTTGATCATTATCAGGTTGATTGATGATATCAGTTTCAGTTCGACATTTGTTTTGCCCCCTCGCAAAAATGAAGATTGCCTCCAATCCTTCACAATCTTGCTACAATTTTTTCTATCGGCTCATGGCAGTCCATAGGCTTGTATCAGTCCTATAGATTTATCTATCGATTTCTGTCCCATGGATTGCAGTTCATCCACTCGGCCAGGTGCTGCACATTTCCAACCTGCCGGAGGATTTGGTGCCCATCCACGGCTCCGTCTTGGAGGATATGAACGAAGTGGTCATCGGAGACATCGGCTGGGCCGGAGCCTTGCCTTGCCAGGTGTGAGCCCCTGCCGGCAACCGGGGTAATATCAGGGGAAATTCAAGATGCCATGAATTGCTAAAGGAATCTTTAGCGGAAATAATCACTTCCCTTTGAGACTCCCAAGTTTGAAATGGCCGGGCGACTTTTGCAAAGGGTGAGCAACAATAAGCAAGCATAAGGGTAAAACTGAGATATCGGAATGCAGGACTCCAGTTCAGCACAGAGCTGTTGGGGCATGTTGGGGCATGTTGGGGTCATTGCCCGATAGTGACAGGGCGTCTACAGGGCTTGTGGCCGTCTCAATTTCTCTGATGTGTCCAGGAACGACACACGCGCATCCATCCCAACCTGGAAGGACCTACAAACAAACCAAAGCTGATTGAAATTTGCAATTGCATGTTGCAATTTGAGTTGTCAAATCCACTTTTGGATTTAGGGTGACCTGCCGAGTTCGCATTCAGGTTGCCATCATCTTTACATGCGTCAAACTATATATTCTCCCTTGTCGTGACCAACGTGAATGACATTCGACAATGTGATGGCTCCATAATTCCATTGCACAATGCTGCACTTCTCTGACGGCGATGAAAAAAATGCTGGATTTGAAGCTGAACTTTCAAAGTGTTTCCCTGTTGAGTTGTGGGTCCCACATCTGAAGCAGCTTAGTATGTGTTACTTGTATGATTTTTCGGTGTCGTTCTATTTGTTTATTCGCCGTTGGTCTTTGATGGTCTTTGTGTACCCGCATCTATGCAAATGTGTGAGGACACACTTCCATTCACCATATTTTTTTTGCAGGAGCAGTGCAAGCCTTCCCAACACCAGAATCCTCTTGGATAGACCACTGTCGTCGTCGTCGTCGTCGTCGTCGTCGTCGTCGTCGTC
>VSDK01027962.1:375861-414121 GCA_009767595.1 Symbiodinium kawagutii
GTCGTCGTCGTCGTCGTCGTCGTCGTCGTCGTCATCATCATCATCATCATCATCATCATCATCCCTTGTTTACCTGGACCTGGAACAAGCCAAGGATCCCTGTCACAGATGCTGATTTTTCACTGGTGCCATCGTCCCTTGGAACTCAAAGTGCAGGAGATGCACTTGGCCTACGATGCTGGGACTGCATGGTTCAGCTCCAGGGCATTCCTCCAACACGGCTATCGTTGGTTATGATTGATCACAAGAGTTAGCACGAGTTATCAGCTGAGGGTAGCAGCTTTGTTCATAGAATCCTTCCAAAGCAAAGCTGTGCCTACCCTTAAACGCACATTTTGGACGCGTAAACCAACTGTCAGATGTTTTTTACCACCACCAGCAGCCAAATATGCAGGATGCTCTGTGGTGCTTGTTGCGGGTGGCGTTTTAACATCTGGTGTGGGGTCCATGATGGTGCGCACCATCAGATGCATTTTTCATGGGTCAGCCGGTCAATTTTGTTTTGTTCATGCATTTTGCTCGATCTCCAGATCCTTGCTGTCGGTCACCACTTGGAATGTCATCGTTTCAGCAGTGGGAAAATGCGAAAGAGACTCCTCGCTGCTGGTGTTTTGAGGGAAGTTGCAAGCTAGAACTGTACTTTAGTTGCAGGTCGCATTAAATAGTTCAACTTCGGGAACAGACGTGCTTGTACGCATGCTTGTTGAACACAGCTTGTTCGACAAACTTCTGAAGGAATCTCTGTATCTAGGTGCCGGAGAGATTAACAGGGCACCTGAACCTCAACCCTAGAACTACCTGCACTACCCCAACTTCTTCAAACTTTTTCTCTTAGGGTCGACCGCAGAAAGACGAGGTTTTCTTGTGCAGTGTGGGCGCGACTACACTGCCCAAACCATGGCGTCTTGTAATTGGAGAACGCCAAATCATTCCAATTCATCACTCAATTCCCGTGATTTAGTGAGCAATCCAGCTTTAAAGTTCGAAGCATTTACACCCATCAACAGCAACATATACATCCATGGTATAACAAGTTCTATCAACAATTATATAATATGATTACCTACTGGGTGGCGATGGAGAGAGATTACCTACTGGTCCCCAGCATGTTCAAATGCACATCGCGTAAAACAGCCATCCATGAAGCACTTCTCCACCACCAGGGTCCAGGATACGCCACAGCCGCCACAGGATACCGCTGAAGAATTGGAGCCCTACGACTTACCCGTCTCCGTGGCCATGTCTGTGGCCGCGGGCGCTGTACCAGGGACGCCCTGGGCCCAGGTGGTGGCAGCGAAGTTCATGTTCGACAGCTACAAGCTGGAAGAAGCGCCAGCACGTCGCTGGGCCGTCGTGACTGGTGGCTACGGTGGGCTGTGGCTCCAGTGGGGCCCCCAAATGTTAGAAGTTTTATAGGAGCTGGAGGTGGCAATCACAGATTTGTTTGGCAGATGATATGTTATAGAAAACATTCCGGCAGCCAGCATTTCATGGTGGAGTTTGTTGCCTACGGACGTCTACGTATCATGTGCTTGGAAGTGCACGCTGAAAAGCTAGCCAGTCAGTGGGCGTGCATGGCTGACTGATGTCCAATTTCTTGTCAACCTACGTGCGGTTGGTTCCAAACATCGGGCAACGGTGGGTTGTGTCTGGTACAGGGGCTCAACCATCCAAGCAGGGAGGGACTTGGTATGATTTGGTGCCCCTTGAGTTGCAACACGGGGAGTCAAAGCCATGGAGGTGTGCTTGGAAACGCCCTTTGGTTGTGTGTGTGACGGGGGATTGTGTTCCGTGGAGGCTATCAGGATGCCCTTTTGAGAGCCCCTTCTGAGCTACATGACTAAGTTTAATGTCAGGCGCTTGCCACAGGGATTTTTGCCAAACTGCCCGTTGGTGTAACTTCCGCCATGTTCATGGATCCCTTGCTGGGGTGATGAAATATTTGCCTATATACTGACGTATGGCCAGAGTAATGGCTTGTCACAACCACCCCCCATATAATCCCAAATATACATGATATACAACCAACACTGGCCAACAATCACCTGATGATTTTCCACTGAGGTAAAGTCTGTTGGTAATCAGCTTCATCACTTCATCAAGTTTATGAATGAGTCGTCCTCTACAAGTTCCTGAGTCTGGGTGCCTCTGATGATCCTGTGGCGAAGCTCACTGAAGCGGACGATCTCGCTGCTGACCTCTACATGCACCACATGAACACCACGATGACGGTCGGTTCGGGCCAAGTATCAGCCGTGCGCGATGGGAAAGCTGAGCGAACGAAGGAAAAAGATCACAGTGCGCAATTGCGCAGTGCTCACAGGGACTGGGCCTGGGATCAAGGTCCACTTCCAGCGATGTTGAGTCGCATGAAACGACGATTGAGGGCTTACATAGGCTTAGATGTTGCCACAGCTCATCAGGGATGGGCAGATGATGACTCATGAGGAGCTCATTTTGCATGAAGACCATCATGATTGACAGATACATAGCATTCGTATCCATTCGTGATCAATGAGCGACCGACCATTCCTACATGTGGATGGAAGGAAAAAACGGATATAATGGAAGGATCTACCAGAATCTACCATCTACCCTTCAATTTTGGTTGTCAGAAGTTGTGATGACTTTTCTCGCTGGAATGAACTCATTCAATTTTTTTTTGGCTTCTATCATTACGGTCAGGTTCTTGTATCCACCTGCACTGGCATGTACCATATTTGGGCATCTTTTGAAAAGTTCACGCTTAACATTCAAGGGTCAGTCAGCATTGATCCATTGCCACACCAGCAACCCGAGATTCTCCTAAAACCGACCCAGCATCCAGCATCATTTCAGGCAAGAATCCCCAAGTATCTGACATTAATTGGCCGAAGATGGATTCCAGATCACAAACCACCAAACATTGTTCACCATTTTTTCCACCTTATAAGGATTTTAGGGGAGAACCCATGGTAATCCAGCATCATTCCAGCATCCAACACCATGCCCAACACCATGATAGCCTAGCATCCTCGCCATGGGCTCGCCACTTCCCACGCTGGCACCCTGGTTCCAGGTGTCCGGCGGCGCACCACGGGCCTCTTCTCCAGTGCCCGTGGCCATCGGTGCAGTGACCAGAGTTCCTGGGCGCTGGGGAACAGAGATGGGGCACTGAGTTGGTTTCCACCAACAAACCATGGCTAATAATAGGGGATGGTAAGGTTGAGGTCATAGTTGGTGTTTGAGCTGGAGATGATACTTAGTAACATAATAGGCAACAACAATGGTGTTTATAAGGTTTTTTTTTAGGGGTTGTAACGCTTGATAATGCTTAATGATAGGTGGTAATAGGCAACATTTGTTATTTTCCCCGGTGTTTTAGACAATTCACCGGTTCGTTGGCATTTTTTCACTGAGACCCGTGAGATATGCATAGACACTACATAGATGCACGACATAGACACATAGACACAGACACAGGACATAGACACACATCATATCGATCGTCGCAGAATGATTTTTCAGAATGAACGATTTGCACTCGTTCCATCGTGTTCCTAGATTGAAAAGGATGCGATATACACATGCGCAATGAGAAGCGAACACATAGCATTTCATAGCATAAAGATTCATCAAATGTGTGTGTGTGTGTGTGTTTGCATGTATGGCTTTGGGCTCGTGATTTGGTGCGAGGTCGGAACGGAAAGTTTGTGAGTGTGCCTTTTTTCCTTCTTATTGTCCCTAGAGACTTGCATTGTTTGTGATTCATCACACTTTGTTGAATCTGTACCTAGCGTAGTTGGTGTGAGATGGAATCATGTTGCTACTTATGGCTGAGCCGTAGGTTTGTTTGGGTTCGACTGTTTGGCACAGCTTTCACTTGGGTGGTTGGCATTTTCGTATGGCCTCTTAAAAAGATCTAATAAAAACACAAAGAAGAGAAAGACGACTGGGCTTGGGCTGCTTATGTGGGCCCTTCATATCTTATCCAATGGTTCGTTTATAGACACCTGCACTGCAAGCTATTGTCCATGGTCATGATGTACACAACCTTGCCTGGGTCGGTGGGATTCATGTGTGTGAGCATGGGGCCGGTCCCACTTCGAAATTGATAGGGTGCTTGATGTTCGCTGACATTTGGGAGTTGTCACGAAGCCATTCTGACACACAAATAATTCAGTTGGGAATGAAGCGACGGTAGTGACCAACATGCTACGTAGGCGAGGTGAAACCATCGCCCCACACATGCATCACATTGTTCACATCCAATTTTCTCAATATTATGCTTACCCCGATGGTTTCTGGTCATGTTCGGATGTGATAATTGCTTTTTTATCCCATGAAAATTGTCTTTTTCTGCCATAAAGCACATGAAACAACTCACAATTTTCAATGATTCATTGATTTTTTCTCCTACAAATCCCCTGAAACTCAGACCTCAGTCAACTTCATTGTCCTGAGGTGGCGTCACCTCCGCCTCCTGCGGTGGGTTTAGCCTTCATCCCTCCCATGCTGGGCAGTCGTCGAGCACACAGCCCCAGAGCGGTGTATCAGGTGTCCAGGTCGCCATCTCCAGCGCCTTGGCTGAGATGGTTCCATGACCCACAGTCGTCAGCATGGACTATTCCTTCAGAAATTATTCCAGTGTGTAGGTCAGTCTCAGAAATAATTTGATCAGAATAATTTCCTTGGGAATAATTTTTTTCCATCGAGGCAAAGTGTCAGGTAGGGTGTACACTAGAATAATTTTCTACAAGCTTCGCATGGAAGGTAGGAACGACACCGGAATAATTTTGTATGTACAATGAGAAGTGAGGACAAACTTGAAGATGTTGAGAGGCCTTTGGGCTTTGATGTTCCCAACTTCAAAACTCGAGCAGAGTATGGCAGAGTGCTGTTTGACCAAGAGCAAGTTTGACCCAAAAAAGATTCAAAAAAGTAGCATTGATTTTGTGATTGAGTCATATCAAATTTCAATTTAAAAACTGCTAATTATTCTGAGGTGGTTGACCTTGGAATATTTTGTGTCAGGATGTAGGTGAACCAACATTGGAATAATATAAAAAATATTCCAGTGTGACACCCACCTGTCCACACCAGATGGCATCATCCATTCGTCAGCTGTGATGGGTAGATGAAGCAATGAAGAGGTACAGTCAGGCGGCAAACATTGATGAATCAACGATCATAAGCCATCATTTAGTCATTGAGCGGATGGTTTATGATGATTTTCGATCGATTCAATCTAGAATGGATGGATTTTCCCATTGCTAAGCTGAACATCGTTGTGCCAGCAGGTGAGTTGATGCTCAGCAGCGGGCACAATTGGGTGCTCTTCCCACCACGGTTCTCCCTGGATCATCATCAGAAGTTACCAAGGTCACCAAGGGCATTGGCACTGACAATTCACAACTGTCATGCCAACGCCAACGCTTGGTTTTGGGATAGCCGCAGATGATGGGTGGTTGGGAAACTGGAAAGCCGGGTTCCGACTTCAGAAGCCGGCTGCAAAGGGGGCACTCGTTCCAAGGGGCAGAAAAAAGAAGCAAACAGACTCCAAAAGCAGGGTATGGTTACGTTGGTTGTCCTTCATGGTAGTGGTATGTGGCAATGTTTGTGTATACAAACTTGCGCTGATTGAATAATGTTACAGTACCCGGTCATTCGCCGTAAGTGTATGTAATGTATTCCAGTCATGCACCCATCCCATTTGTTCATGTTTTTTTTGGGCGTCATCATATGGATATTCTGTATAATTGCTTTTGCAAATGAGCATACGCAATATTTCTTGAACATGCACATTTCAGATGTGCATATGCATCTCATATGCATATCAAAAATGCATTCACACAGAGGCAGGATGCATATTTGCGCAACATACATGAGCTGCTTATGATAAGCACATGTATGCACTTTGTACATATGCAAGCTTTCATGTTTGCATCTGAATTTCTCCAAACATGATTCCCTATAGCTGGATACCAGGCTAACCCCTACAGCTGGCTTCCCCAAAAAAACGGCTAGCCCCTATAGCTGGATAACCCCTGTAGCTGGATACCAGGACTTGTTAGCTGGTTACTTGTATACTTTCCCTATGATTAATGGCGTTATTAATGGCATAAATGGCTATGGACCATGGCCTTGTTAGCACATACCAGGCCCCACCATGGCTGACCGGTGCCACCAGGTGCCCATCGACCCCGAAAGCCTGGGTCGGGCCACGCTGACGGCCCCCGTGGGGTTCAGCTGGACCCCGGTGGCCATGTCGCCTCGGGCGGCGCCGGTGCCGTGGTGGCGAAGGGTGGGTGGGCTGTGGTTGGCTGGCGATGCAGGGCCCGTTGAGGCCGTTGAGGAGCTACCAGGCGTGGAACCAAATGGCTATGGGTCAATATTAGCCAATAATGGCTATAGTAACCAACAATGATGGGGAAACCCCCCTGGTTGATAGTAGGGGGGGTACGGGGTGAACTGACCCACAGCCACATGGTAGTGAGTAGTGACTGTTGTTATTTTTGGATTTGGTTGGTAGGCGCCGCTTGTTTTCCGGAGGGCCCTTCGACGGACTTTCAGATGCGAAACTTGTGGTTGTAGAAGGGCAATGTGGTGCTATGTGCTGTCATTTCTTGTGGGAGGCAAATCCTCAGGGACGCCCTCGGGTGGTGGTATTTGTTGTTGCTGGAAATGGCTCCGCTGTCAAGATTGTCACGTGATGTGTAGAAGCTACATCATATGGCATCATGATGGAAGCAAGGAACCTCAACGACTCATAGGGAGAAATGGCACAGCGTTTACAAACATGCTCCACCGGAATTCTTTCTGAGGGGGCATGTTGTGCTGATTTTGGCCAGGTGACTGCACATGCGGCACAACTAATCGCCACATCAGTATCTTTGATGTTTGGTTTCACCAGTCTTGGGTGGGATCATTAGCACCCGTAGTTTGGGTGGCCATCAGGGGTGCCAGTTGTGACTTTACATGACTTTACCATCCAAGGGCCTCCAAGCTCTACTTGCATCAATTACCAGGTGGTACTCATGCACTTCACACTGGGTGCCAATGCATGCATTTGGGTTCCTCCATCAACGGCATTGAACCCAGCAATTTCTGGAAAGATGTTGCAAGCTTGCAACCTGGTGGTTGGTTGATCTTGATTGCAACTGGTGAATGACCACGTGCTGTTTTACTTGGAGCCGGGTTTTGGCTGCAACTGATTGATCTTGATCACAAACTGGTTGGAATGAACGCTTGCTGTTCAGTTAGGAGCTTGATAGAGCCTGCCCCATGGATCTTTGTTTTCAATGCTGAGGCCTCGGTACGTGCAGCTTCCCCGACTCGCGTGACGCAGACGGGCTTTGTGACAGTCTCAGCGCGGGAGAGGGGTTCATGGTGCGCTGCTACTAGTCTTGCGTCATCGCCATCAACCAATTCCATCAACCAATTCTTGGGTCATCAGCTAACCAACCAACATCTATTGTTTCTAACCACCACCTGCTACACTAAGCAACCATCTATCAACCATGGTCGGACATAAGCCTTTATCACTTGCCAATATGACTCCATTACTTGCAAGACGTACTTGCTTTTGAAACCAGCTTCAGCTGGTGGATTTTGCAAATTCACCCACTGGAACTCCTTTCACGTACTGCTGAAGTCGATCAAACCATTGTTCAGTTCGGTTCGGTTAACATCATACTCTTCACCATTACTATAACCATTGTTCAACCATTGTTAATTAACCATACCAACTATCTTTCGTGTAACTACTATGAAACCATTCTGAAACAATATAGCCATTGTTAATTGAACTCTAGTATTTTCATGTATTTTATATATTAACATTTTAAAATATTATATAAACAAATTATTAACCATTCATAAACTACTAACCAATTAATGGCTACCCAGGATTAATAAACCCTAGGTTTATTAACTGGGGGGGTTCCCATGGCTTAATGGAAAACCAGTCGGCTTTTAGGGGATACCCCCGGCTCGTTAATCAACCAGGGGTTTAGCTTCATCCTGGGTAGCCATTACTAACCAAGTACTAACCCATTCACCAACCATTCACCAACCATTCACTAACCATTCACTAACCATTTTGAACATTACTTCCAAGTGGTTATTTTTCGTCCTCTGCCAACCTTACCGAGGCCTGGAGGCCGGAGGCCACGCAGTTTCCACGGGCGTCCCTTGGACCGCTTGGAACGCGGCAGGGGCAGGGGCCAGTGGCAAAGGCTTCGCTGGGGAACAGCCAGGGCATGCCCGGGGGGGTTGGACCCGCGGCCATGGCTGTGGGTCAATATTATAAGCCATTACTAATAAGGAAAACATCAATTTAATGGATGATAACCAACAATAATAGGGAAAACAATGGTTATAATGGATGATAACCAACATCATCATAGAACCATGAATATTAACCAACAACTTTATAGGTGAAACAATGGTTAATGATGGGAAGCAGGGGGACTAAGGGTTTTGACCCATAGCCATATCATCTTATGGGTTTTGCGTGGATGGATGTTTTGTTGTTTTTTCGATTTGTCTTGGGGCTTTGTTTTTGATGCAGATTTTGTTGTGCACGGGCGAATGTGTGCATACAACATGCGTGCGCACTGTAGGTTGCAAGGGATTGATAGGTGTTTTGTGCTATGTAGACCGTGTGTCATGAGATTTTAGGATGTTTTAGGTGTTTGTTTTCTTGTCGGTGTGGCGGTCTGCTTTGGGCCGGTGGGTTAAGTGGATGTAAGCGGGCTATGACCACTCAACATCTAACTGACTTCTTGAAAACAGTTTACTTGTAGATGATCAGGAGCTAATGTTGATGCTTCCCACTTCCCTCTGAGATCCCCTGGCGGCCCCCCAAAAACCTTCCGATTGGACCATAGAACGCCTCTGAGAAGTGCCATGACCGACCAAGTTCTTCAAAGCTGTTCAGGATGCTGACAGGTCACTTGAGTACGACACAATGATCGATTGAGTGTGTTGAACCCATCAGCATGTGATCATCTATATAATTTGGCTTTGAATGATGTGGCAGTGCCGTCTAGCAGCTAGCAACCTCCAGATTTGGGTCTAACCTCACAGTCGCTGCGGCATTATTGAGGTGCAGCGCATCAAACAAGGCCATTTCTGAGTAGAAACCAGCACAAAAAACGCCTAACCTGGTGACCCAACCATCGACCTCGAATCTGAATGGTTAATGATGCCTGTGATCTTAAAAATGGAGTCCTTCCGAGTCTCCCAGTTCCATGGCTGATCCGGACTCCGAGGTTTTCGCCCGGCCCATCATCGATTACCTTCCCCAGACATGCGCAAAGGGCCGTTGTAGCTTGGAGATGTTTGGACATGGCATCTGAGATGTGCTGCTTGAGTGGAGCAGCTTTGTGGTTTGCTGGTTAAACACTTGGGTTAAAAAGGGTTGGTGCGGGATAGTAGCGTTGAACAATGGCTGGTTGGTGGTTTCACTTTGTTCTAGCCGTGCCTGGGGATCATTATTGGGGCATCTTGGGCACTTGGCCTTTTCTTTAACTGGGGATCATGGTCAAACTCACAAATATGTTCGGAACCGGAGGATGTGTACGATTGAAGAGTCTGAAAGGGTGTGATTATAGGCATGGCATGGCATGGCTGTGGCTGACGACCAGGATCCGGCACCTTCACTCCAAAGATGTCCATGTCACATTTTGGGAAGCATGGAGGTTATTGGTTGGCTCATGGTGGGTGATTGGTGAGTGGTTGGGGAATGGTTGGTGAATACTCGTAGTTGGCAAATGATTTGTGAATGTTTGGTTATTGGTTGGTTCATGGTTTCAGAAACTCGATCTGTGATGGTCTTACCTAGAAAAAAGTGATAATCATGTCCCTCGCTCGGTTGAAGAGCTGCCAAATGCCTGTTCAACATTCGCCATCCGGATTAGATGAAGGAGGGCAAAACCTTTTTCAGGCATCCAAGTGTTGTTGGGTATTTTGCGCTTCACCGCTCAATTGCCAAGATGGTGACATTCCAAATGCCATGGCGATTGGCCAATACCCATGTTTGAGACTTGAACGGTATACGCACTAGTGGTCGCAGCCTGCGAGCTAAGGCACAAGGATACCATGCTCAAAATGGCCACAGATGACAGGACATGACGCTGGAAGCCGCTCCGAGTGAGCCGAGTGCGGGGCGCATTCTTTCATATCGGATGGCATTTGTCCCGGCAATGGGTCAGCCACGTTGTTCAAATCCTCATATGACTCAAGTGAAGGTTTCTCAAAATGGGGGTGCCCAAATCATCCAGTTCATGAGCCGGTTCCCTACAACTTGAGAACCCAGCTGTGGTGATTCTGAGATTCAACCAGTGTTGGCTCCCTGTGAAGCTTTGGTTGCCAGCTGTAGACAGGCAGACAGCCAACCAATGATGCAACCAAGGAATCGACCACCCAACCTTCAGCAAGCAAACAATTAAAGCAAATGACCAAGCAAGCGACAAACCTATCAAGTCACCAAGAAATGAATAAACAAATCCGAAAACACGCTAGCACCATCTAACACCAACATACAGTAGCACGCAATCACACAAACAAACAATCAAACACACAAATCAAAAGTAACGGAAGACCTCTTCACAAATATGGACGCAGCAGAAATGGGTGTTGCTCAAACAAATGCATAAGCATTTCAACTGTATTGATGATCAACTTCGATCAATGACGCTATACGTGCTGTACTTGTGGCTTCAGAAGCTCCCACCATGTTTGGTGATGTTTGCTAATGACAACGAGTCTCAAGCGTCCAAAATGAATCCCGGATCCATAGCTATACAAGCCGTTGTTGGACCAGTTGGGTTTCACAGAATCCCACGTTTCATCAGAGTGGGGGGGGAATGTTTCCGAATCCAACAGACGGCAATGCGTTTCAGAGTGTAACCCAATTGATGCCAGCACTTTGGTTACTGGTGATCCATTGCCATCTGGCGGCCTCAAGAGTTGTGATTGAAACCTTGACTATGCTGGTTGCTTTGCAGGGCTTCTCCCAATCATGCTGATAACACTTGACAACTGATTGCCATATTCATCATGTGCACCAGCTAGTGCGTTCGTTCTGGGGACCCAGCAAAACTTGAGTTCACCCCACATTTGGAAACTTTTGAGGCCTGCCCGTTTATGTTAAGTCTCTTAGCGAAATGATGCGAAATGTATGGCGGATGAGCTGGAGTTTGCGCACGTCGCCGCCGTGAAAACTCTTATAGGGTTAATCAAGAATGCTGAAATCTTTGTGGACAGTCCCGATGCTTTGGAATATAGCATTTATTTTTATGAATTTCGCACTTAAGAGAACAAATAAAAGCAACTGAAATGGACATTGCCTGAAAATATGGTTTTATGATTGTTGCAAACACTTTTTCAGCTGTTGCCCAGTGAGATGTTTGGGCGCCGTGTATCTCTGCAGCTCCGCATCGTCGATCAACGCTGTGCGTGATGGCAGCGCTGCATCGTCACATAAAAGATGTGCCAGTTTCAGCGGCGGCTGTTCGTCAGCGGCAGAATTCGGCAGCGGTGTTCCACATGGTGCTGGGAGCCTCCCGATGTGCGTGTTCTTTACCTCCTGACCTGCCGGATTTTTTTTCATGGCCTTGACTATTTGGAGTATAGGTCCCCAAAGTTTGATGGCGGGTTTCGTTATTTGGTTTCATTCTTCCAGTTGCACTTGCGGATGGGTTGTATTCAAGTTGCAGGTGGCAATGTTGAGCCGTGTGGGCCTATGTCAAGCCATAAATCCAGAGAAAATATGAGCTTCACATATCATTGAACCAAATTAACCCCTGTTTAAGCATCAGCTAACCCCAAGTGTTCACCGTAAATCCCAGCCTTTCACCCCTGTTTCAACATCAATTCACCCATATTCACCACCATCAACAGCACATGTGGGGGCTCACTGGCTTGGTCGTAGATTGATGCTTCGGTGTGACTCGTTTCGCCTTGCGAAAACTGGCAGCGGTGCGCTGGTCCCACAGCAGATCATGATGTTTTTCAAGGGTGGCTTCAGGGTTATAACCTGAAATTATGGCTAATAAAAGGGAATAGTAAGATATAATAAGCAGCAACAGTGGTTAGACAACTACCTGGTTGGTGGTTTTCATCATTTTTCAATGTCCCTGGTATTCACAGATGGCTGGCTGACAAGTGGTTCAACCACCACCCAGTGACGCACACAGTGCTGTGCCCAAACTCGATGCAATTCCGGAAGCAGTATCAGATGGACCGATGGACGGGCAGACTAGGAGATAGAAAAATCTATGAAATGGATCAGCAAGATAGAGACAGATAGAGATACTGTAGATACATAGTTAAGAGAAGATCAGATGAGATAAGACAAGATAGATCAAATCGACAGATGGATAGAAGGATAGATAGATCAAACCGGATCAACCAGGTAGGAAACCAGTACGACATTGACATTCTCAGCTGACCTCACTTCCTTCTGTCCACTTGGCTCTTGTGGGGTGCCAGTCCGGGCGCACAGAAGCTGGGCCCCGCGGCGGTTCAACCTGTCCAACACAGATCCGTGCCTTGGAGAGTGAAGTATAGGAAGCCAACCCCCGCGGTTGAGAAGATGATCCATGTGGCTTCCTATACTGAATTGATGGTTCCTCAAAATAGGGAACCCATGAAAATGGATGGTTTATCATTTATCACTGCAAATGATTAGTATTGGATGATCTAGGGAACCCCCATTTTGAGAAACCACTAGTTAGTTGCTGGTGCATGATCTTGATGATATATAACAATGGCTAGTAGGAAGCTGATCTTATAGTCCGGCCAGCCTATAGTTAATAGTTTTCACCATGCCTAGTTGATGGTTTTGAAGCCGTTTCCCGAATATTTGGGATGGTTGGGTGATTCAGTATGATTCAGTGATATCACCAACGAGTATTGGTCACGAGTGAACTGGATATACTGCTCATATTGGATCATATGGGTTTCTAATGATAGGTCATATTATTTCGGAACTGTGTATCATAACAGTGTTATACAGTGCTTGTTGCTAATGACGGTGCATGACTAACCGTGAATGGGTTATCGCAACGGAAGTGTTATGATCTTGATAGGTTGTAATCATGACACACGTTGCTGGGTGAAAAGAAACCACATGACATAATTTGAATTACAATGATAGCATACAATAGCATTTGCCACAACGGCATTGATAAAATCCAGCGGTCTAAGCTAAAGTCCCTGCCCCAGCCAAGACATACTGAGACACACGCATGCGTATATGTGATATGTATGCAAGTACAATGCGAAGATTCCCTTCTAAGCCAGGGGCCCTGCCCGAGGAGGGATGAATTTGTATGCATTGCATGGTGCATTGATGTGAACCAAATGGAGTTTCTGATGCATTGTATGCTCCATCGCTACTGGCATGATCAATGGCTCCATTGTATGCTCACGGGATTTGTTGGACTCGACTCGCTTTCTGTCAACAGCACCTTGGGAAGCATCCACTTCCCGCTTGCCTCCAGGTGTCAGTTTGAGAAAGAGGACGGTCTCGGGAGAAGTGGCCGGAGAATCCTATGAATGAGATGACAAAGTCTATTGACAAACAAGTTCAATGGTAAAAGCCAATCATGCATATAGATGAGATGTCATAAGATCTTGTGAAGGGCGGTGGAGGCCAATCGACGGTACAGGGTGACATCTCCTGCCTTTTACCACTCAGTTTCTTGAATGTACGTGTCGCTGTTGGGCCTTGTGATTCAGGGAGATGTAACCCTTGCCCAATGTGGAACACCCATGAAGAACTGCCATATTGGCTGGCAATTGCGGCAATCATACGCCCCGTTTTCCCGGGCATATTTTGATATGTCACAGGCCACTATGCAAACAATTAATTACGTACAATGCGCGACGGAGAGAGGGAGGTTACACTCTGGTGATCTAACATAGCAATGGAAAATCCACCAATTATTGATGGTTTCCCAGGGTTTCTTTACAAAATATAATGATTTTCTAGTGCTATGTTAGATCACCAGAGTGTATATACACAGCCGGGCCACCTGCAGGTTTCGCCACTTCCTGGGTCATGCAGGTACTGGTGCCAAGTCCTACAGCTCTGACCATGTGCCCTGATGGCACTGAGAATGCTGGGAGCAAAGCCTCACCAAAGACACTGCTACCTCGATCCGGCTGTTTGTCCTATGGAGTGTGATGAATTTGGAAGTTGTTAATCGAAGGCTGTGGATTTTCCTGGCTATTGCTATCTAGTATTGACATTTAGATGCATTGCAGGGTTGTTCCATTATTTGCATATCGATCTAGCTATCTACAGACCTAGCCATCTACCTATGTGTCAAGTGCATCTATCGTTAGTGCGGTCTATCGTCTCTGCATCTGTCTTTGTATTATTCCGTTTGTTGTTTGCGCACGTCCCAAAAGATACCACTCCCCTCTTACTTGTTCACCTTCGTTCTTACATGTTCTTATGACATGTATCAAATCTATTTGTCTACTTCCATTCTCTCTACCTATCGGTCTATGAGCCCATGTGTGTATTTGCTTGCTTGCTTGCTTGCTTGCTTGCTTGCTTGCTTGCTTGCTTGCTTGCTTGCTTGCTTGTTTGTTTGTTTGTTTGTTTGTTTGTTTGTTTGTTTGTTTGTTTGTTTGTTTGTTTGTTTGTTTGTTCGATTGCTTCTTTGTCCTATTTATTTGATTTAGTGATGTGTTATCTTTCAGATTCTTTCAGGCTATCCATCTATCTATCCCTCCATCTATGTTTGTTTGCTGACCTCTGCATTCATGCCCACGCATGCCTAGAGCCCTACCAGCTACTCAGAAAGCAGACATGTGGAAGAGTTCCATGTCGGCTGGGCGCTGGTGGAGCACAAGTGGAATTCTCCGGATCATTGAGGGCCTATTTGCATCCACGGCTGGACCATTTTGGAACATTTGCTGGCGTTGATCATGTGCTTCAACGATCTTTTCTCATCACCAGGGCCAAGAATCGAAGGCCAAACAAACAGAACCACAATCATGACCAATCATCGGGTTTGTTGATGACCGCTCATCGTTCCAAACTCACCTGCATCGACTGGTTTATCAACCATACGACCATGGTTAGATTGATGCATATCCATTGGGCATAAGCATTCATAACCATCACCAACCATCACCAACGAGCATCACAATCGCAACTATATAGAACCAGAACCATCGCCAACCATGAACAACCATCACCAACCGTAGCCAGAACCAGAACTAACCATGTCCAACCCGCAGGGGCTTTCAGCTCGTGCCTCGAAGGTTGCGTTTGGGCGCCGTGTTCCTGGCCTTGTGGGACAAGTCGCAGGCACCCAGGATCAGACACCAGGATCCGGCGAGCTTGTGGTGGATTTTAGGAGGGAAGGCAACACCCAAAATGACCTGGCTAGTGGTTTCAAATTTTTTTCCTGATATTATTTTACGAAATGGATCCAAATGGTTGGTTGGCTTATATACTATTTTCCATAGGGGCTGAAACCACCAACCAGGGATGGTGAAGATGTGATGTCCTTCAGCACCACTTGGCAAGTGGAGATGACAAACGGAGAGAGAAGGGAGTGGGAGTGAAAATACGAATGAGGATCGAATTGGACATGCATTTAGTCCTGAGTGGCATCTTTTGAAGAGGCCCTACACCTTCAGTGGCTGCTGTCTCTAAAGGTTATGTCCCCTAGATGCTTTCTAAGCCTTAACGATCGTGAAAGTGTATCCTAGAGATCCTTGGCGTATCGAACTAAAGCCACCCACCTTCCATGCCTTTCCCTTGCATCAGTTGCTGCCATGGCGCCATCACCGGCGCTTCAGGCGGCTGAAATGCACATCACTGCAGACGGTCGTTCCATGAGTAATCACAAGGTCCGGAAAGCCCAGCGTTGTGTCGTTGGATGTTTCGTGGGCTGAAGACCTCCGCTAGTTGTGTGAACCGTGCAAGTTTCGTGTCGAAGTATTCAAACGTAGCCTGACGGAATTCGCTCGGCTAAATGATCCCAAATCCATAGACATGTTATATGTTTATCACCTTTTTGTTCGTTTACAACAAGTATATAATAGGTACATGCCACCCACGGCATGCCGACTTCTGGCAGTTGGCCAAGGTTTCCCTTCTCATTGAAACCCCGTTGAAACCCATGGCCATCTCCAAGGCCCATCATTCCAAGTCGCAGGACCGGGGGCTCGGAGCGGTGGCCAGCAGGAGGTTGTGGGTCAACAGGGACCTACCAACAGATGGGGAATAGTACAATGGACATCAATGGAGGAAAGGGGCTCCTCTGTGATCAAGGGACTAGAATGGAATAATAAGAAACGATAGTAATGGAATATTTCAACTCAGTATGGATAAATGGACTTGAATTCCAACTAGTATGGATGATCAGAAACAATTACCAGTTGGAATGCAATGATGGCACGCCAGGGGTACGGGCGTTTGACGCATAGTTAGGCGGCAAGTGGCTTGTAATCTTGAAGCATGGCCGGAGCACAGTGACAATAGGCCCCTTTAACGGGCTAGGGCAGGCCACGCCTGATAGACCTGCGCCGTCTCCGCGGGAGTCTGGCAGGGCGCGCCGGTGGATTATGAAGTTGGCGGTTAAAGTATGTTATAGTTGGTTGGAGACGGTCAATAACAGGCAAATGAAGTAAAGCACTTGATACCTATAACAGGCAATAATAACAATAATAACAGGCAAATATTTATGTTATCAATTGGAGCACTTGATACCTCCAATTTCGAAGGGCATGGAGGCACAACAATGGAATCATTGTGGTTTCGCCTGTCGAGATCCAAAAGGTTGTGCCATAGTAGATACTGTTGCCTGGCCCACGTGAATCTAGCTCTGAAGAGCTTGATCTCAAAGGATTAATTTCGTGATTTGAAGCAAAAATAAGCAACAAGTGTGCAAAACATTTTTGCACCAAATCACAAAATTAATCCTTTGAGATCAAGAAATCATTCTGAAAGTGATTAATTGGTGCAAAAACAACTTGATATCCTTGGATGTTTCTGATATTTTCATTTGGTTAACAACTTGATATCCATTTTGAATGATTATGAAATCATTTTGCACGGGATCAGAAAAACAACTTCTGATTATGAAATCATTTTGAATGATTATGAATCTTCATTTGGTGCAAAACAACTTGAGATCTTCAACTTCTGATCCCGGTGCGAAGGAACAGCCGCCCTACGGGAGCAGCTTTGGCAACCTGGGGGGCATGGGTGGCTACAGCAGCATGGGCGGCTATGGCAGCTACGGGGGCTACGGCAGCATGGGCGGCATGGGTGGCATGGGCGGCAACTTGTCTTGTGAGATGGGTCAAGCCATGCACAACCTGGACATGCTAACTGGGTCCATATCATTCAATAAACAGGTTGGTAGGTGAACATCCCGACAGTTGGACTAGTGACTGGTCATTTGTGAGATGATATGGCTCGGAAATTGGGGAAAGGATCCACGTTTCCAACCAAAGGTGCCGGTATCCAGTTGAAGGTCAAAGGATTTGCTCCCGTGATCTTTCAAGTTCATCACTTCTTTATTCATGGCAAAATGTTTTTGAGAATCCTTGCGGTGAGTATTGCATGGCCTTGGGTGAAGTCATGAATCACTTTCCTACATGTTGACCGCTTTGTCACCATGTTTTCACTGCAATGTGTTCTTCCTTGTGACTTGATTTGAGTTCTTTACTCGGTAGATCCATCTTTGGCATATTTTTAGCGTACATCACCATCAGTTCAAGCAAGCTTAAAACAGGTGGCCCTTTACCATCAAGTGCAGGGGGGGGCTCATTAAGCAGCTCCCCATTCACAGCATCAACTCACAGGAGGTCTCACCTGCACTAAGGCAGCTCCCTGCCCGTCAGCAGCTATCCACAAGCGCAAGCCGCCGCCGCGTCGGGCTATGGCGGCTATGGATCCCATGCCGCTCCCGTGGTGCGTGCCGCAGCTGCTCCAGCTGCCCCTGGGGTCCCTGGAGCTGGCGCTGCTGGCGCGGTCCCTGGAGCTCCGCTCCATACCGCCTATGCGCCCACGGAGACAGACACATGACGAAGGGCTGGGACCAGGGCACGTCGGATTTTTTGAAGTGGACAATATGCGTCTTGATTTGTTTGAGTTGCTGACCAATATTGAGCATTGACTCAGGTTATTGAGCAATCTTGAGCACTTGATCATTGACTCGGGTTTTTTGGGGCCAAGTTTTGTACGCCAACTGGCGAGGGAGGTGCAAACTGAATTGGTGGTGAGTGCATTTGGGTCCCAAAATTGCCATCAGACTTGGGACCGTAATTTTCAGGAAGGACTGTGTTAATTTAGGTGGTCTTACATGCCTACCCCACTACCAGATCAACCGGAGTGATTTTGCACATTAGAAGATTTGTGGTTGAAACTCTTTACGGGACATCTCACCAGCCACACCTAAATTGGCTGCTTGAACGCCGCGGTGTTCATGGGCACACTGCCTGATTTGATTGAGCACTCCTTGTTGTGCTTTGAACGTGGCAATTAATGATCGATCAGCATGGTTAAATCATTTTAAATCACCTTCAACGATGCTCATAGAACATATTTCAAAAAACATCCTGATCGTTGGTGAACATGACATCTTGTGCTAGGGTTTGCCATGGTTTGCAAGTCTGTTAGATATGGAGGTTTGGGATGCTTTGCACACGGGTGGCAGTGACCCAAAATGGCTGCGCTTTAGGAACTCAACATGCCGCTCAATGCCAACGTAGAGTTGCTGGGCGGCAGATTCATATAGATTTCATAGACATGGCGGGGGCTTGCCAACAGATTTAAGAAGACAAACCACATGAGCAGACTCTCAAAATCAGAACATGAAAACTGTGCACTTGCAGCTAAGACATGTTAAAGGGGGGCGGGAGGGCAACATAAATCACTGAGTCACCGCAAGTTGCATCGTGGTTTCAGGTTGGAATCCGACGACGGCATTTTCTTTAGTTCCAAGCCACCTTCGCGCCCAGAGGTCTGCCACGGGGAGTTCAGTTGGCTGGGCTTATGGGCCATCCATGTCCTTCAAACGCGAACAGTTGATCCCCAAGAGCCGAGCCGAGACAGACTTAGTTGAAGCATGTTTAGATGTTTAAGTTGAACATTTGTTTCTTATGAAGTATAATTTTTCTTAAGCATGGTTTGAGCAAACTAATTTTTGATATTTCTGCATCAATCGGCCGTTAGTCTTCTGGCACGCTTGTATTGAACTTAGTTATTCTGGGTCTTGGGATTTGGGACTCATTTGCGAGCACCAGGGGCCAGGAACATGTGACGGTGCGCGCGTGATTTGTTGCTAGGATATGTGATATATTGTGATATGTGCTGGTATGATTTCTTTTGGGGGTGCATGTGTCTTGACAATTTTGCCATAGTCAAGGCCCCAGCTTTTGTTCACGATTTGTGCGCCAAAAATTGGATGCATGAAACAATGTTCCAACATGGATGCGCATGTTTGTGATCAAGATCAAACAGTATTTTTCATGTGGGCCTGATGATGGTTTCAAACCTGGCTATGGCTACTTGAGCCGTGGTTTATGGTTTCAATGTATTGTCGTGGCTCTCAAGCCGTGGTTTATGGCGTCAATGTATTCTGACATTTTTTATTTGTTTTCTTTTTTTGCATCGGTGCCAGAACTTCGACTATGACGACAACACGGTTTTGGGCGCAGCGAATTACGTGTACAAGGGCAGCGCAAGAAGAACGGGAGGCCTGACCTGGGTCATGTGCCATGGGTTGGTCCACCTTGGAGTTTTCTCCGCCAGTTCTTGGGAGATGCATTTGGATCTGACTCGTAGATCCACCAAGCCAGTCGTTGCTGTAAAGAACCACGCAGTCAGGCAGATCATCTCAGTTGGTTATAGTACAGCTATTGTTGTTGGTCTTGGTCCTTTGGATTTTTGTGCATCTGTGTGCATAAACTTCTGGCTATGCATTTTTGCACGTGACATCTCGAGAATGAAGTGCGATCTCACAATCATGTCCAAAATCAAAATCTCACCTGCACTCAACTCAGAGCCGCAGAATGGGCCCTCGCTGATGTTGTCATTGCTGTGTTGGTTCTATGATTGAATGGGGTGATGTGGGTTGATAAGCTCTCAAGAGGAAATAAGGCAGCTGAACTCCATGTTGTTGTTGTTGTTGTTGTTGTTGTTGTTGTTGTTGTTGTTGTTGTTGTTCGTTACCCCTGTTGCAAACTATCAGTGGCCGTTATGCATGTGCGATTGAGAGCGTGCACCTCCCTTGCAGGCTGCCTGACTGCCCGGTGGCCCAGCAGAGTGGCCTCATGACATGGGAGCACCGAGGCACTTTTAGATATATCCATTTGACATGCTGATCAACAGGGATTGAGTGACCTTACAGATTCAAGTCTTGGAGTCACTGGCTTGTGCCGATTTGGGCATTACCACCTTTTGTTGGTTGATGTCTGCCTGGAGTATTTGGGCGATCGTCCTGAAACTCGATCAGTTGAACCCCGTTGTGCGTCACCACGAAGAGCCACCCAGGCCGCGCTCTCCGCCCTGCTGCTTGCGCTGTGGTAGAGCCAGGGCACTCCTGAGCTGCTCAGATACTTGACCTTTGATCTAGTTGAGATATGGCTATGGGTCAATATAAACCAACAATAATTGTTGAAAATAACCAACCATTTTATAGGGGAAACAATGGTGAATGATGGGGAACCAGGGGTACAGGGTTTTGACCCAAAGCCATATGTGTGTTTGCTTCTATTTCTGCCATGAGTTGTGCGCCATGATGGTCGCAGGATGTCGAAGGTCAAGATAGACTACAGGAATGCGCAGGCAGACCTTGCAATATATGTCCCTGATTTGATGCTTGATGTTTAAATACCAGATAGATTGGTGGACGTGGTTTAACGTGTGGGATACGCAATGGGGGCCTGAAACTCTTCATTTGAGAACTTTCCATAAACAGGGAAAAAACTTGAGAAATTGACTTTCCTGGCATTTGCAATGCTTTGCAGATGTGTCGCGAACAACTGGTGACTTCCCTTTATGTCAGCATATGTCATATATGTTTTGCCTTCCATTGGCGGATAAGATATTAATGTAGCAAAATCATGATCTTCCCAAATCATATGATCGACACGTGCATGTTTCACTTTGTGCCCTGGCCTAGGTATGGAAAGGCGTTCAACCATGTTCAACTCTTCAAACCCGTGCTGGTTTATGTGGAAGTTTTCATGGCAAGCTTGGGGACGATCCTAGAACGGTCAATAGATTTCCCTGCTCAGAGCCCCTCAGCAATTAGATGGGCCACAAGATGTCACAAGCCAATCTTCTGATATCTTCTGATTTGTGTTGGTGACTGTTGACCCTTGCACCCTGAGTCCCTGTTTGTTGTTTTCCCAGGGTAGTAGGCTCCTAGCTTGATTAGGGGTTTGGCATTCCATAGCTTGCATATGCTTGCATCTAGTCTCCATAGGCATTTGTGCAAGTTAACGGAATGCAAGTTCCCTTTGCCGCCACCCCTCAGGATTTGCGCAGAGCTGAGTGGTGCAGAGCACATTGCAGTGACAAAAAATGTCCGGTTGGTGAATGAGAGCATTGGAGGACTCCACGGTCACTTGTTCAGTATGAAGCGACAATAACGAGCACATGAGATGGGGTTTGAACCAGTGTATGAACGATGAATATGAGCTTTACCATTTGGAACCCTTCAGGTCGTGTGGGTGGTCACGGCTCAGCATAGAACGGTGGTCATGGCCCTGTTGTTTGATTCGGGGACCTGTCTGACGATAAGTTCAGCCAGTGGAACCAGCCAATGCCGGGCTGATGGTGTTCGACACGAAACTGAGTTTGTTGGCGTTCATATTGTTCGCATGAAAGGCAGCGCAACGCATGGCATCACCTGGCAGAAGTTCATTGCTTCGCCCCCGTGAGCAGAGTTCTGAGGGCTAAAGGTAGTGATTGCAAGACTTTGCATTGTGGCTTTCACTCTTGCCAGCCATGCTGCTTCGCAGACGGGTGAAAGAGACCAACAAGTCCGAACTGCTGATTGTGCATTGGCCATAGTTCTTCATGGAGAGATACAATGCAGGTCACGTGTAGCAATAGATGCCCAAAGAACTGGCGATTATCAATGTTTGCATTACCATGGAGACTCGCATGAATTTGCCCTTGAAATGCATCCTATTTCAATGCATGCCGCGGTCTCTTTGACAGTATCTATTACCTGATGGTATTTGCATCATGTTTAGATCATATTTCATGGACCCTGAACCCCTGTATGAATCTAAATTTTCATCGCATGTATGCCATGGCGTCTGCCTGACACCGTGGATTTCGCTGCTGTCTTTCTGACCTTCTGCTGCCTGCTGGGCTCCTGGCTGATCTTTGGCGCTTGGCAAGGCCGACCTGGGCGGATGTTCGATGCTATTTCAATGTTTTTCATCATCCGATGGTATCCAATGAGCCAAGCATTTTCCATCACTCATTGGATACTGTTCACTTATTTTGAATATGATCCAATGGTATCCGAGGATAATGTTCATGATTTTTCGGCATTCACAATGATTATCCATCGATATCCATCCACAGCTTGAGCAGATTAATATTCGAATCCATCCAAGGATAATTTTCATGTTTTTGCGGCATTCCCAATCATTATCCATCGATATCCATCCACAGCTTGAGCAGATTAATATTCGAATCCATCCATCATTATCCTGACCCATGATTATCATCATTCTCATTCATTTTCCATCCATATCCATCCACTACTTACAGTTACCAATCATTTTCCATCACTATCCATCCATCATCCATCCATTGCTCGACCAACTCCAGCGGCACGGTGCGCCTGAGGCGGTCGACTGCGTCAGCCGTTGCGTCAACGTCCCATGACGCTGCCAGCGGGCAAGGTGCACTTCAAGGCTGACAAAGAATGGCGCGAGGTGCTGCCACACCATGTGCTGCCCAATGGGCTAGAGGTGAACCGCGGGGAGGAGTCGATGGATCGAGGTTGGGGCCAACTGCAGGATGGAAGTGGTTTTTGATGGGATTTTCTATGGATTTGCCTTGTTTTTTTTTGCATATTTTGGTGCGATGATTCGCATGAATTTTGGTGGATTTGTATGTGGCCATTGGTGACCTGGTATAAGTGAGGATATTTGGTAGGATGAGTATATGATTAGGTGTTCGGACTAGGTGATTAGGTCTATGAGGTGTTTTTTGTTCAAGCATTGGTTTGGTTGGGGGCGAATTTTCTGCAGACATTCAACCTCATGATATATCGGCGTGTGCCTTTGTCCACTTTGAACGGGTCACCCTAGAGCAATCCACGCGAAACCTATCTTTCTTATCTTTCTTCCATTTTTGCTGATTCATGGTCTCAAACCATAGCTTAACCTTCAGCCCAAGAGTCAGAATGATTATCCCACATCGAAAGCTGGGGGCTCAAATGCCTGATGACTCAAAGTTTTTGTTCATGTGTATTTGCTCACTTTCCCAAAGACCTGCCTCACTTAATCCTATCTATAGAGCATTTTGTTCACTCCGAGGTCGTGCATTCTCCCAGCCGGGATGCGCATGTTGACTCCCCTGGCCACACACGGCCGGTCGCCCTGCAGATCCGTTTCGACATGTCCTCGGGGCGCAACTTTGCGCGGCTGCCGGCGGCGGGAGGTATCGGTTCAATCTCGGACGGCTCGGACGAGCGACTTGGTGAAGGTCGTGTGTTTGATGGTGAATCGCCCAGCTTGTGGTTGAACCATGTTTAATCAATGGTGCTTGGTTGACATGGATATAGCCCTATGTAAGGAAGAGATGGAGAAAGGATGGTTTTCAACAGTTGGAGATGATGATGTTACTCCTTCTGTAGGCAAGGGTGTTGGGGACCCATCGCCCTGGCATGTAGCTGTCCTTATATCAGTTTCTTGAAGGCATGGGGCTACCCTGACCCAGCTCGCTGGGGAGCTCTCAGGGCCAGTGTGCGCAAGCTGCTGTGCGATGCAGCTACCTGGGGCAAAAAGGAGCAGCTGGGGGCCAGGTGACTATCAGCATTTGGTAGCCAATTATGACGAAGGAAATGGAACCAACAGGTGAAGACTTGGTGATTATTTTCATATAATGGGTAAATAATAGGTGAATCGATAATCATCAAGACCATTTTTCTGGTTGCTCTTAATTAATAACTGGCGATTGGTTGACAGTGGTTGGGTAATGTTGAATATGGTAGGCTCAACCTGTGATCTAACCATGCCTTCACCTGCGGGAGTGATGAAGTGGTGATCAACATATCCAAATATTGTCATCTTGTTTGTTGTGTCATGTTGTGTTTTATTGCATTTTCTCGTGTAGCATTCCTTTATTTAGGGTAAAAATAACTTACATTGTTCATTGCTTTAAGCATTGTACATGCGAACACAATCACAGAATATTAGTCGTTTGAAATTGGTTACACTACAGTTTTGCTTTGACTTGTTTTGCGGTTGACTTCCTGGCCCATCAGTCCGGGCCGCAACAGATGCCATCCTGTCGATCCTCTGGGACTCGTCGGCCACCACATTGTCCCAGAGTTTCTGGGCAACCAGAATTGTCCGGTCATAGTGGTACTGGCGAATGATGGCTGGCTGACACAGTCTGATAGAATGGAGAAAGTTAGTGAGAAAATCGATCACATGGCCATCAGATGTGCCAAGATGGTCATTGAATAACTTCTTGCCCTTTACCAATCCCCGTGCCAAAAAAATGATTCTATCACTAGGGAGAAATCCCAACCGCAGAGTTTTGAAACAGTTATCCCTTTGCACGAAGGACTACATCTAAGTACTCCATACAAACTACCCTAACTATACCAACTATACCCACTATACCAGCCATACCAACTACAGTGACTGGTTTTTGCTAGGCTAACCATACCCACTGTACTGACTAGGCTCACTATACCAACTATACTGTCTTATGCTCACTATGCTAACCACTGTGCCAACTGCTTCCAGGAGCGTGTGGAGCATGTGGCCCGGCAGGTTGAAGCGTGGCCAGGACTTTCGATGAAGGATGGCTGAGCTTGTTGGCTGGTGGCTTTGCGAGGGTTTAAGAGGGTTTTTACACGGGTTTCCAAAGGTTGTATAGGGTTTTATAGGGCAACTGTTTTTAAATCGGGGTTTTATAGGGGTTACAGCCTTATAGCTGTTAATCACTGCCTATAGCCTATAGGGGATACAAAGCAACGATGATTGTTAAACATCTACTTGTTGGTGGTTTGATCATTTTTTTGACACGCATATTTTTTCACGACGGGGTGGTTCAACCACCAACCAGGTAAGAGATTTGAAGGACCCCGTCAAAGACAAAGACCTGGCAACGTCACATGCATTTCTATAATGCGTGTTTAAATATCCTATAAGATCAGCATGTTTTCGGCCTCGAGAGGCAAGATGACTTGCATTTTGCACGTTCTTGAAGCTCATAGTTCGTGCTTGATGGACAGAAAGAAAGCCAAGCACAACAAGGCAGACCTAGTGGGCCTGTCCCATTTGAGTGAAGAAAGATTAGGCATCCATGTTTGGCGCCATTTAGGCACAGATGTGTCCCTTCGCAACAAACGACCAGTGATATCCGGACACTATCACGGTACCAATGGGTGGTGATCTCGCCGATGTTCAAGTCAATTTTTTTCCTTCAACCTAACCGGAAACATCTGGAAGCAGTTCCAAGCGATCCTGAAGGAAAAAAGTGACAAGAAACGGTTCCCAGCAATCCTGAAGGATGAAGCGTCACAAGATGTCACAAGCCCATACTACCTGCCTAAGGCGTTTGAAACACCATAGTTGGACAACCCACGTGCCAGCGGGTCATCAGCTCGCTGACGGCTGAGCTTAGTCAGTTGCATGGGCAGTGGCCTGGTCATCAGCCTGCTGCATCCTGCTCTCTACTTTCAACGGGATTTTGCACTCAAAATGGTGCCAGCTGGGTGACATGTGGAGAGGTGCTTCTCAACAACTCCTCCCTTTTGCTTGCATTAACGGTATTTTAAGGATGCAAGGATGATCCTACTTGTTTTGATGATGCGACATGACCTCTCCGCACATAGTTCAAAGGCCAAGGCCCAGTAGTCAATGCAAACACCTGGTTATGACCGTTTACCACCATTTAATCACCATTTGACAACCTACATTTCACCAGGGGCATCTCATCGATTCAAATGACCATCATTCAGCCACCAATCAGCCAGGTGTATCCCATCAATTCACCAGGTGCTTCTCATGGTGTACCTGTGCGGTTTCCATTTTTTTTTTGCTTGCTCAGGCGCTGGAGAGCTGCCATTTCCAGGCCGAAACCCTGGCTGCGCCGCTGGCAGAAGCAGCTGGACGGGGGCATGCGGAAGTGTGCCAGGCGGCGGCAGGATGAGCTTTTTCTGGGGGAGAACAGCAGACAGTGGACATAGGCAACTTAAAGGTACACGTAACTCATAGGTAGGTCCTATAAGTATCTCATGGATATCTCATGGGTATCTCACAGGTATCTCACAGGCACCATCTCATAGGTATCTCATGGGTATCTCATGGGTCACTGCTGCCGGCACTATTTGTGGGATCTGCTCGGATGGTATCTTGGGTGCTTGGTTTTGATAAAGCACGGCAGCAATGAATGTGGTTTCGAAAAATGTCAACGAATCAAAGGTCCGGAAATGTTGCTACCAGTAGTCTTGGCATTTGTTGCACGTGGGGCAAGGGCCTTTGCTGGAAGTGTGAAGAATTGGGAGCGTAATTACCTTGGGTGGCCAGACCAGGAAGGAACACTGCGAGAGCAAGGTAAACGGGCAACGGGTAACAATGAACCAACGGCATCCAATGGTGGACAGTGTTTAATTGGTACTGGTACCGTGGACTCATGGTCAGTTTTTGGTTTGCTACTCATTGAGCAATACCTAGCTGGTGGATAGTGGTGTTGAATGGTGTGCAGTAGTGTGCAAGGCATGAGCCAACTTGGAAGCCTGGTTTTCCACCCATGGATAGTCTCCTCCCTCATGTTAACAATTCTCAATGCCATCGTAGACCCTGGATCAGCAAGGAATTTAATCTATGATATGTATTGGTAATCGTTAGTGTCGCAGTGCGGGGGCGCATACATCTACAGATCCTGTAGGCTCTTTGCCCGGTACAGGATGCTTGGTGATTGCATGTTCGTCAGCGACATAGTGAAAGCAAGAAGTCATACTTTGAATGAAATCCACTGAAGAACTCCCATGTGCTGTGGCACCTTCCATCTGTTTGGTTCGGCAAAAAGCACACCGCTCCAAAGAATGGTTCCATTAGTCGAATGCTCCATGACTGGAAATGGTGTGGCTGTGCCACCAAGCTCAGACCTCCAGTGTCTCTTGATTTTAACAAGTATGCAATTTATGGACTCCTCCGGTTCTAGCATATAAGTTAGGATACTACCGATAGGCAACCACAATTTTGTCAGCCAACTCACAACTGTGCTTATTCACCCACTGCCTCCATTGACTGTCGTCATATTGCCCACCAATGTGTTTACTTGTTGTATGCCCATATGGCAGGTATATATCTCCACTTATGTCATTTACCTGCTTGTTGAACCATGTGTTTATAAATCATAAGTGCCAAGTCGTTATGTTGAAATTCATGTTGCATAGTGATGCTAAGTATTAACATAGTGGCAATTAAATTTTAACTATAGTTGGCATTGTTAACATATAGTTTTAAATAATATATTGAACATACCGGGCATGTTTTCGTAAATGTTTTGCGTTGGTCACTATGGGACATGTGATGGTCAACCAGCTGATTTAACAGGAAAAAATGCGAGAGAGAATCTTATATCACTAGTGAAATAATAGTGGCAAAATAATGCAAAATACTAGTACATTGACATATACCTATACTACTAGTAAAAAGTACGAGTCAACAACCCATACATGATGGCAAACATCCTGGATATCAAAAATCCTGGATATACAAAATCCTCGATATTCTCCACTTACCCCAGATATTCTCCACTTAAAAGACCTACATCCCCAGTTGATCGTCCCTTCGTTGGAGGTGCTTCTGAGGGCCAAGGCCGATCCCCTAGGCCGTGGGCCGAAAGGGGTCACGGCGCTGCACCGGGCGGCGATGGAAGGCCATGAAGAGGTGCGGCGGGGGCGAACGGTTGAACAGTTACTGTAACCATTTATAGATTTAACAACAAATCATTATCATTAACCATTCTATTCATTATGAACGGTTAATGGTTAGTTGTTTAATGATAACCATTGTTAATTGTTAATGGGTATTATGAACGGTTATACAAACAAATGGTTAAGGGTTAATAGTTGATACATGGTTAACACTTAATAAATGCTTTATAGTTTTAAATAACCATTATATAATGGTTAATGGTTAGTTGTTCTATAAATGGTTCATGGTTAATGGCTAATGGTCTAGTGATAAGCCATCCATTTTGGGGTACATTCTGGTAGTCCCTAACATGGCTGGCTGGAGAATCCACCATAGCCATGGATTATGAGAATCCATGCAACCAACCAGCTATCATCAGCCATCATCAGCCATCATCAGCTATCATCAGCTATCATCAGCTATCACTTTTTTGCGTAGATATGTGTTTGTGTGTGTCCTGTTCGGTGATGCCCAGATGTGTGTTGCCATCACTTCGTCAAGGACATCCCTTGACCAACTCCAACCCAAGCATAGGTGGCCACCATGTTGCTGCATCGCTGCCTGGAAATGGGCGTGGACAACGCCCTGATGGTGGAAGATGACCTGGGACGCACCTGTCGCTGGGCTGATCGCCCTGCAGGGCGCTAGGGTGGGAGGTCCTGGGTCAGAATTTCATGGCGAACCAGGGGTTCCAATATGTCTTAGATGGGGAAGATTGGGGAAGCTAACCTTTGACCCGGCATTGGTGCAACTGTTGGCAGGCTCCCCCGTGTTGGGAGATTGCACGTGCCCATCACAGAGCCATGGCCGCCGGGCAGCCCCAAAGGGTTCCTTCCGCCCCAGGCCTGGACTGTGCCATCGAACAAGACCTCCACGGCGTGGCGCGGCGCCTGAAAGCCAAGGCGGAGGCTGGGCCACCGGAACCGCCGGCGCCGGCGCTGCAGCTGCGAAGCATCGATGTGGACTGAGCGCTAGGAGCTTCAGGTGTGGTCCACATCCAGATCTGTAGTGCATCCTGCAGGATCCAACTTCACAGGTATCCCAATTATCCCAAGTACATCCAATACATCCAACTATACTATAGATATAATTGCTATGACGATATTTAGCCAGTAATTGTGCTACTTTCAGCCGGTAATTGTCCTATTTTTCGCTTTGGGGTGGTTCTGTTGTGCCTGCCTCAGCAAGATCATAAAATACCGCTGACTCGGGTCGGAATGACCTTCAGGGTTGATCGAGCCAGCAGATGGAATCAATGTCTTGCTAACGCCTGCGAATTAGGCCTTCAGAACCACCCCTGCATCCATTAGAGAAACAATGGTGAGCCACAGAAATACGTCAAAAAACGTGAATTGTCAATGGAAGGCAGCCTTTTTCGGAGCTCTGAAAAGTGCCAGTCTCCCACCCACCCAATAGTCTTAAATCAGGCCCAAAGTGGCCAGCAACAGCTTAAAAATATTCTGACCGATCTAAACTTTGGCAAAAAGATGAGGAAAAAAGGCAGGACACCATGCCCAGAGTGATCCAAATACCACTGCCACTAGGTACTGTACTGGATAGCCACCTGATCTCCCACCGGATGTCTTCAGGCAACAAACCCATTGGATCATTTTGTCCAGCATGCCAGTAGCCCAAATGAGAAGCCCCTAAAAAAGTTGGCAGCAGCCACTCTAAAGCGTGCTCATGGTGACCCAATGATCTCTGCAGCTGTTTAAGGCCAAACGCGCATGAGGATTGGCTAAGTGACCTGCTGCAAGTGCCAACCATGGCATGGCTGATGTATGTCCTTGAACTAAGGGAAGTCCAAGCACGTCTCGCTAGCTGTCACTAGCTTCCCGTATGTTCCAGGGTCATTGAGCCGGTTCAGAATCCAGCCTCCCAATGGCTTCGAGACATGTCTCACAGGCAGCACGGATGTCCTGAGCTTCCTATGCCTTCCTGCTGTTTCAAAAACTAACGGAGCAGAGTGAAGCAATGCGCAAACAATCCAGTCTGGCACACCAAAGATGGACCGGCCTATGTGACAAAGTAGTTGGGCCATGGCCCCTGAGGTGCATAGGGATGGGATGCTGTGGTGAGAGGTGATTGGATATGGCCCAAGAAGCTCTCGTATCTTATCGAACGTCGAACATCAAATGACATCTACAAAACCTGGTGTTGGGATGTGTTGGGTGGGATGTCCATCAATCCCACTTATGAGTCTTGGGGCTTTTGACTTGTGACCCAATTTCTCTTTGATGTCTGTGTATTGTTTGTAGTTTCTGGAAAGATATGTGCCGCTATGACCCACTATGCACGCGCATGTTTATACATTTACGTGCCTCTTACATTATGTTCATATTTTTTATGTTATTTATACGAAGTACTTCTTGCCCATATCATCAGATTAATGTTTTCCTCTGCACCGGTCAGGGCGTTGGTCGCAAAGATGACAGATGCAGACCGGTCTGAAGATATATATATATATATATAAACGTATGAAGACCAGGGCTGCTGGGTTTCAGCCATATCGCAGGAGGTGTACCAATGAATCATGGGCAACATGTAGCCAACTGGTAAGGAAAGGTCATGAAGGATCCACCATCCTGGTGACGTTGGGGCTCCAGCGCGCTGGTGATTGGGTTTGAAAGCAGCGTGCTTTGAGGAGGTCAACGACACGGGCAACCTTCGCACGGGGTCTCAATGGCGGCTGTGGCGGTTGTCAAAACCCAGCCGCGAACATCCTGAAAGTGTCAAGGAATTGTGTTTTTTCCAGCAATTTCCTGATACAATGTTGAATCATTTGGGGTTGGCATGATGATGTGGTGCTGGCTGCCGGGCAAAATGTTTAATTTTGAGAATCTTACCACAATGAGGATCAATGGGGCCTGCCATCCTCAACGAAAAAGTGATGGTAGAACCATTTTTAGAATGATCAACCAGCTGCATGCATTGAGATCTACCATGATCTATTCAATGCCAATCACATGGTTTACCACGACTATTGGTTGATGATACTGCAGCAATAACTATGCCCACCACGACTTGCCATGATGCATCAATTTCAATTGGAGTAGGATAGCAAGCTTTGTTGGCCGAGGACGGACATTTTGATAAAACATCATATCTAGATTCATGATTACTGTTGTAAAGCCATGGCATTGAATCCGGTGAAATAGCTCGTGTCCATGCTGAGGTTCCACAAGGGAGCAGCTGCTGCATTTGACAGACGCCTGCGCAAACTTAGACCAGGACACTGGGGAGGGTACGCTGGTTCGCCGTTCAAGAGTGCATCAGCCATCATGAAGTGTATCCAACACTGGGTAGATCCATGCTTTTGAATGTTCAGGGCGAGAGAGTAAACCATCCAAAGCCAATGCATCCAAGATCTCGCGAGTTTTTTTCTCCAGGAGCTTCTGGGTAAACGACTAAACCACTATGGTCGGCAACGCAAGGCCGGACGATGCGGTCTGAAACCTGGCAGCGCACCAACAGTTTGCCCTAACTCCACCATGGTAGGGGTCCATGGTTTTGACTCGACCACGGACCGCTGGGTGATTTTCAGGCGAAGGATTGTAGTTGTGAACTCTGAGTGATGAAACCAGCGGTGCAAGCGGATGCTTCAGCTGTTCACTAGCCAACCTCGTGAGGTGTTGCAGTTGACTCGCTGTGTGGTGGAACGACAAGAGCAGGAGATCCACCTGCAAGCGCGTCTGCTTGGGTGCCCAGTGCTGGGGAAACCCTGGGAGTGCAAGCTGTGATTCAGACAACCAGGATGCCTCAGAAGCACTTGGAAATTACTACGGCAGCTATGGATTTCAACCACGGGATCCCTTTCTATGGCACCACCGGATCACCCAAAGCCAGCTGAATTCCAGCTATGGTGAGCCAGGGTGGCTGTGAGCTATATGAACCCCATCGGATCACCCATTGGTCGAAGTGGCTTGGTCCAGTGCTCAGGCAGGCGCAGCAACGGGAACATGAGAGCTTGGGCGATTTGAGGCGCTTGGGAGAGATGGCCGGCCTGGAGCTACAGGAAGCCAACTCAAGAGATGGAAAATCATTGACATATGGCTATGGGTCAATATTGACCAACAAAACTAAAAGGAAAACAATGATTAATGATGGAAGAACCAGGGGTACGGGGTTTTGACCCACAGCCATACAAGGCGAGTTCTTTTGGCTTCTGCCCCAGTGCAGTGCCCGAGGACCTTTGCACTGGCTGACATATAAGTGCACCCTCCCAGTCATAGACTCTCCCAAAATATAGGTTGGATTATCAGCTCCCAGTTTGCTAGTTGGGACCGTCCAGGTTAGTTTCCAGGGGAGGTATATAAGCAGAGTCCATTGTTGTAATATCCGCTTCAAGCTGTTGGTGCATTATCTCCTGCAAAGGTGATACCGCCCCTAAAACTAATCGACATTGGTTCGAAATGATGCCCTCAACGCCTGGCTTTTTGATTCCACCGCTGATAAAGAATCCTGTGCTGGGCAAACAAGCTACACAGGAGAAACCGTGTTCAGCTAAGAGCTTGCCAGCTCAAGGAAACACCATCGTAGTCTCTCAAATCATCTCAAATCATCAGTGACCAAGACCCCTGATCCCAAATGTCGTGGTTTATGACATTGGGCTTCCCATCACCAACGTATAAAACATAGTCAGCGGACGTTAAGGGCTCATCATTCCAGATTACTGGGGCATTATGAGTCAGTAAAGAAATCAACATGTTCTGCTTTGCATGTTTGGAAAAACATGTTGAACCGCATTTCTTAATTTTCATTGCAGCTGCCCGATTTGGAGAATTGATGACCTGCACCCCCAGAATCTGATAGATCCTTGAAGGAGAACTCCATATCCTTCAGAAGAAGCGCGCAGGTACATGTTAGCACATTGCCCAGAACTATAAATTACTACTTGCAAACAGTGCAAACATATAGGTTCAAATTTTCCAGATTTTTCACTACAGTTTGTCAGCAAGGTAGTTTTGCTAACTGCTTGGGAATGTGAGATCGCGCATGCATCACCTTTGTCGCTTGGGCTCAGTGTTTGTCAGAAGCGTCCGCCGGAGACGAGCGGGAAACGCGACACCTGCGCTCTGCCGTGTTTCATGACGCTGCCCATCTATTTGCGCCGGGAGCCTCAGGTGGTTCGTGGTAATACTAGTTGCTGGTTGACACTGAGAAGCCTGAAATCGATAAACCCCCACAAATTGATGTGGAGACTCAATGTTGTTTGAATATGTTTTAATGCTTTCTTTAAATTTTCGAAATTGAAATCGCTTGGTGGTGTATCAAGGTGGATGTACCAGTAGATGTAATTACGTTGGTGACAAATGTCTTGTTGCCAGTGTTTTTAAACTGGTCAGCAAGTCGATGTGTCGACGCAGAACCCTGATTGAAAGTCAGAGGGATAAGGCAATGGCGGTGGCGGTGGTGGTGGCACCGATGGTGGTGGAGGTGGTGCATGCGCATGTCATTGGACGAGCAGACAACTTTATCGCACTGTTAACTTTGATTTTGCAGTATCTAAAGTTGTGACTTAATTTGGATGCCTCGTATGGCACCTCTTTCCTTATTCTACGCTTTCGTTTGACAATGATTCACTCAATTTTTGAAGGGGATGTTCGAAAGTATGGGACTTTCAGAGGGCTTACTCACGACACCCACGGGTTTCAATGCCCGCCAGCTAAGTGGAGGTTGAAAAAAACACGCAGAATCAGAAAACGTACATTAAACTGTCCTATCTGCTATTTTTGAGCAATATCAATTACTCGCGAATACTTTTGCTTCTCCGATCTTGCGCTGCACAGCAATCCAACACACAAGATGTTTTCTCAGCGGATCATTGATGAGCTGATCCAACCAGTAACCATCCATTAAGCATCAATGAGCCATTTATCAAGCATAGATTCACCATCCATCAGCCATTTGTATGATTAATCGCGATCAATTAGCAATTACACAATTTCCCGATGATATGGATAGCATGTTTCATCCATTGCTTCTGAATTTTGATGGTAGGTCCATATGTAAAAACTTCCGCCCGTTTAAACCATGGATAGCTGGTGATGAAAAATCCAATATGGGTGGTTTGGGAACAGCTGGATCTGCTGTTAGATCATTGTTTGCTCTAAACATCAGCTAATCCCAATCTGTTTGTTACAACGGTCGTAACCAGGAGTTATCCCTAGCATTGTCAGTAAGCATACCTATATAGCTAGTTCATATCATATAAGCCTGGAGTGACAAGATGAACAAGTCTATAAACTTAAATGATTAAGCATTGCTTAACCAGGAGTTATCCCTAACATTGGTCCAGAATGCCATCCCTACCTGGTTACTTAACCATTGGTCTATGACCATGTCTTACCCATTCGCCATGCCCTCGTGGCTCAAGTGGGCACCATGGCAGAGCCTACGGCCCGGCAGCCCGCGCCTGCACCGGCTGGCTTTGCGGCCCAGCGGTTACCACGCAACACGGTGACCCAAACAGTGCCCTGGGCTGCCATGGAACGGGGGGCGAGAGATGGATCTCAAGGTGATCTTAAGGTGCACATGGATACATTCATGAGTAATTACGTTCATATCCATGCAGATGATTCCAATGAAGATCCCCCCAAAAAACAATTTTGATGGTGAGACAGCAGCTATTGAGGGTAATCCTAGGGGTGACCTGCCATCGCTATCACACCGTTGACTCCCCACTGCGGCCACAGCTCAGGTGGTAACATCCGCACGGCAAGCGAGTCCCTTCACGCCACGCGATGGCGTGTGGGCTGCGCCAATGCGAAGTGGCTCAGTACCCAGAGCCTTGGAGATGTTGAGATTCCACCGGGGCTGGTGGATGTTCAATGGTGATTGGTTGGTGGATTCCACCATGGTTAATGATGAGTAACAGAAACAATAGGGTAAATACTAACCAACAATAGATGTTTAATCATGGTTAATTATAGTCAATTATAGTTGGCTTGGCTGGTGGTTTCAAACATGTTACTTTCCCTAGTGATTATTAACTTTGTTGGTTGACTCATAGGGGTTGAAAGCACCAACCAGTCACGGAATAAGAAGCAACAACAATGGTGTTTATAAGTTTTTTTGTTTTTTTTTGGTGTGTGGGGGGGGTTATGACTAATTACAGACTAGAGAGTAGCGCGTGTAATAAGGAACAGTGATGGTTTAACAACTACCTGGTTGGTGGTTTGATTGGCAGCATTTTTATGCATTCTTCCCAAATGTAGTAATCAACAAACGGCTGGTTGACAAGCATAGTTTCTATGACCAGGTGCTTCAACCACCAACCAGTTGGAGATGTTTGGAGGTACGGCGAACTGGGTCAAAAAATGAACCCACCACCGAAGCAACGAATGGGTGGGTGAAGAACCCAACAAAGGCTGCTTCTGTTGACCCAGAGCCGGGATTCCTATGTGGGGCAGTGATCCAGTGCCCAAGACACCAGCCACTGCGCATGGCTTCTGATGGCTCCAAGCCCGCATCAAGGAGTTGCATCAGCGCAAGGCCTAGCATCGAGTCCCACATTGTTCCTCGCCAGTGGCCTGGCTGCAAGTCGTCCCCGTATAGCTTCGACATTCAGCTGGAGGACTTGTGGTTGTCTACATGTTTTCGAGGTATTTTTTTCGTGTTTGTCGTGGTTGCACTTGGGCGATGGACTGATCAAAGCCTCAGGATCAATAGTGGGTGAATTCTCACACCATGTCAAAATCCAACCTGATTGGCTTTCAATGTCTGTTAACATTTTGTAAGCTCACTGTTCGACATCCACCGCCGGATTTTACATCAAATCCATCTGCAATGACATCTGCTAAAGATTGGAAAAAAGGAATTGTATGGAATTGTGACTTCTGAGTTCTTTCGCTGCAATTTTGTTCTGCAGAGGTGGCGCTACGACCCCAGGCCGCCCAGTTCTGCCTATGGCCATGCCGTACCTGCGTGCCCCGGCCTCGCGCCCGCAGTTTGTTCGCCTGGACCCTGAGAATGGCTGCGCTGTGAACGGCGTGCCCAACGGCGTGCCCAACGGCGTGCCCAACGGGGTGCCCAATGGCGTGCCCAGCGGCGCGCAGGGCGATGCACAAAAGGTGCGAGAGGAACTCGAGGCTGGGGACCAGGGAGCAGATGCGGTTGCTGATTTCAGCAACATGAGTTTTTCATAGGGGATACAACCGGGGATTAGGGGATTATAAGCAACAATTATATTCGTGAGATACATTAGGGGATACATGATGATACAACTATCCTAGGGGATTAGGGGATTATAATGGATGATAGTGAGTGGCTAACGGTTAATGATGATGCATGTTGATACCAAAAAAGCAAGAAAAACATCATTTTTTTATAGGGGATAAAGGGGGACTATAGTAAGTGCATGTTTAATGGTAGTCAAGAATAACGATCAAACATGGTGGAGTAATTGTAGTTTGTGGATGTGAGTGGTTATAGTAGCGGGCCATGACCAACAATAATTGGTCAAACAGCTGTGGTAGTTTTAAACATCATTTCCCTAGTGTTTGGTATGGTTGATGGATTACTGCAACTGTTTTTTCGAAGAGGCTGTAAGCAGTCTTAGTTTTGAGTGAGATACGCAGGGAAATGCGAGTCTCACGGTAAGGATAACCAAGGTTGCAAAAGGAGCCTGCTTGAACGGAAGAGCCAGGTGGGTTTTCGTTGCCAGTGATCTGAAAAATTATTGTTCAACCAATACCTATTGTAGCAGCATCGGCCAATGACACCCATTACTCATTACTCTTGATGTTATGACAAGTCGGTTGGTATTGGTCGATATTATGAACCGATACCATGGTTACAACCCACTAATTGGCACTTTGGCACGATTGTCAACCTTGATCTTAAAATTCCAATCAAATGCTGACGATACCAAATTATGATCATTTACCAAGCATCACCTTCCACTATCAACCCCTACCATCTGTCCACAGCCTGTGTCCATCCCATCTTCGGGGGACGGCGCAGGCCAAGATGGCTGAGCTTTCACGTCGTTGGGAGGAACGCTTCTGTGAGGCAGTGGACTTCTGGCACCAGGCGTGGGCCACTACGACCTCCGTTTCCTGGCGCGTTTTCGGCGGTCCCAAGGGTTGGTCCGACCACCAAAGGTCGGAAATTTGCACTGACTTGTGGTTCACTACGCATGGTGCTGAGGTGTGATGATTTTTGTTGGAAATCTTGTTGTTTCATGATGTTTCATGATGCTGCAGCACCGCTATTTCATATTGTTTATGGGTTTTTCTCGCGTCAAGAGTGATTAAGATTATGATTTTAGTATGGTTGATAATAGAGGTCCCATTTGTGTAGGTGATTTGGAAATGATGATTTAAGATCACTAATGACGACAATAGAAGCAGCGAGCACGCAAAACCAGCGATACGAGAGGTCCGTTTGTTTCGATAAGCATGCCAAATTTGACAGCAGATAGCGGCCGGATGATTTACCCGCAAATATGTAGTTTTGTTCATCTACCGAGCATAAACCTCTGAGAGTTAGCAAAATAGAAAGTAGCAAACAGTGCCAAGCTGGGTCTTGCTCTGTTTTACTGATGGGGAGGCCCAAACACCGCAAATAACAGCAAAATAAGCATGTGAACCCTCATCTGAAATGCTCTAAACTGCTCTAATTTTTTGGAGTGCAGCGCACGGACAGCGCACGGAGTGACTTAGAGCAGCTTAGAGTGCAAAACGATTAAAATTTGTTCAAAACTGCTCTAAATCACTGCGTGCGCTGCACTCCAAAAATTCGAGCCGTTTATATAGAGCATTTTAGATGAGGGGGGTCACATGCTTATTCCCCACCTGTCAGGTGAGGGTTGTTAGATTTTATCAGAGTTGACTTCTCCTCCTTCTCGTCCTTCTCCTCCTTCTTCTCCTTCTCCTTCTTCTCCTTCTCCGCTTGCCGGACCTCAACCACGACCAAGCGCGACCAGTGGTGGCTGCCGGACCTCAACCACGACCAAGCGCGACCAGTGGTGGCTGCCGGACCTCAACCACGACCAAGCGCGACCAGTGGTGGCTGCCGGACCTCAACCACGACCAAGCGCGACCAGTGGTGGCTGCCGGACCTCAACCACGACCAAGCGCGACCAGTGGTGGCTGCCGGACCTCAA
>VSDK01027962.1:422372-435703 GCA_009767595.1 Symbiodinium kawagutii
CCCCGCCGTGGCGCCCGCCACCGGAAGCTCGCCGCCTCGAAATGCCAAGAAGCACGTCACGGTGATCTCTGCAGGGTCCATCCTGGGGCGCAGTGAAGTGGAAGACGACGAACCCATGAGACTTGGACACCACCGCTGCTGCCCTTCGCTGCGGCGGCTTTGCTCTTCGAAATGCGTTGCATATGTTTAGTATGCTATATTTTTTAGAGATCATGGACTCGATGCATTGATGTGCATGTAATTCTGGAGCTACATATATACAATTGTAACATGCTTTTTTCATGTACAGCACACGCACAGGCACATTATGTGGATGTCTATGGGCATGGATAACGTCCGACGGTACGTTTATGATTGCGTAATCACGCTTATGTATGCACCATTTGACGTTGGATTATGGCTGCAATGGCAGCATGGTCACTTCTGGCTTGTTCTTAGACCACAGTCATCAAGTGTTTGCAGAACATACTCCTCAGTTGGTTGGGACTAACTGTGATTTTCCATGGGTGGCTTTTACCCCCAACGATTGGAGGATGACCATTTCAAAGACTCCCAGTCTCAGATGGGAACTCAGAGATCGACTTGGATGACTTTGCATTTTTATATTCTTAAATTGGTTCTTGTTGTCGCTTGCCAATGTCCAAATTGATCCGTTTTTTCTACTCCAACTTGCTGCATCTCACCAATGAACACTTGCCATTGGCACCATTTGGATGGAGCTACCAATGGTACTCGTATCTGATGCTATCCGGGGCATCCGCATCACCCAAATGTTCATTTCCCACGTTCAGCAATTGTGACAAAACAAGCTTCCATGCATTTCTTAGTGAGATTTTTCTATATCTCTTGACCAGTCTTGGCGATGATGTTAGTCATGAATGGTTTGGTATTCTGAGTTGGCCCCGGAGTATAAATGACCCACCAACACTTGATAGTATCTTAACTCATCATTTATTCGGAATGCTTGTGGACTACACTCTTGAGGGTTACGCAACCTCGGGCTGGAAGTGTCCAAGAGGCTATGAGCACTATTTAGTTTCAAAACTGCCATGTTTGCGTTGAAAAGCTATCCTCCCTTCAATTGAATGAAGCGATATATATGGCACAATGAAGTTAAATTTAATCATATCTTATATCCACCAACGTTCACAAGGTCGTCTTGGGGGCAGCGAGTGCCCATTTGCCTTCCTGGATTTCTGGGCTGCTTATCAACCCCCTGGATATTCATGGACCGTCCACGTAAATCGTCGGTAACGGGTTTCTTTGTTAGATTATCATTCCCCAGAGGCGTGTTCTTCACATCCTGGTGTTCCGTTTGTTTTGTCCAATGGTAAGTATAGTATTCAATGGTAAGTATAGTTGTCGACTGTTCACGTATGTCATTGGGAACAGATTTCTCTGTTGGATCAGTCCAATGGAAAGTGGCGTTCCCATGTGTCACCCCCAAAGAATCATGAGTTGCACCATGCTGCGGTGGCCCGGACAGCACAGCGAAAGCTGTTTCAGGAGCATTTTTGGCTTCACCACCACCACCGGGCAGCTGGATTGGCAACAGATCGCTCCGAAAATTTCCGCCATGCAGGTCACCAACCAGGACATTGAAGGGGCTGTGGTTGAGATTATGACCACGCTTCAAGCATCGGTTCACAGGTAAGTTGTGAGACCCTACCCCTCCAGTTACTTATATAGTTGGCAAGCCCCAAGTAGGATCAAGTAAGGATGGTTCCACTACCTATACTAGGTGACTGGAAGGGTAGGGAGATGTACTAAGATGCTATTGCTGAATTGCGCATGTACGAATTGCGTGTTTGGTGGAAAGATGGTTTTTCAAACGCTGCTTTCACAAATCAAGTTTGGAGAATCACACTGAAGGTGTACAACAAAGTTGTTGATGCAGGCAGCAGCTAGGTAGGCACACATTGTAACCACATGTGCATAAATATCCCCAAATAAAAATAGACACCAAGTGACTACAATATTTTGAATGTTCCGACCTTTGAATATTAGACACATATGTATTTTTAGGTGTGTGAATGTTTATATATATATATATATACTCTCCCAGCATTGAAATATAAATATCCTAAAGAATCTTCCATACATTTCGACATTTTGGGGGGTTGGACACCCAAACACTACAGGAAGTCTAGCTCCCCTCGTGTGGCAGGAGTTTCTGAGGGCCAGCTCCGCGTCGCGAGTCCTGCAGTGTTTCGGGCGAGCGATGTGGCAGAGCAATGCCTACCCGCACCTGGGCTCGGACACAGCGCGGCAGTCATGGCTGGTGGGTTGGTAGGTTGGTTAAGCTTTGGTTGGTTGGATGGTTGATGGTTGGTTAGGTTGGTAGGTTAACGTTGTTCATCATCAGGTTGGTGGATGATTGGTTGGGTTGGTTGGTTGGCAAATGGATGTGAATGGTTGGCTCATGGATGGCTCATGGTTGGTTATTAGTTGGTAAGCGAGCTTTAATAAGCAACATGAATAGGGATGTACCGACTACATTTAGCTACTGGTTGTTCATCAGTAGTGTTCCATATCAATAGTAGCATTTGGGATAAAACACCAGCTATTTAAGGTGAACAGGGGGGTGTTTTTTTGATATGCTTGTCGGTGACTCCTGCTTGTGTGTCGGTTTTGGGCTCCCTGTGGTTTGGCGTGTTTTTTTCTTTTTTTGAAGAATTTTATTTCCCCCCTTTTTCTTTTCGTGTAGCTTCATTTGAGACTCAATTTATAAATACGGATCTAGCATTACGAAATGAGCATTCTCAACCAACCATTGCAAACCATTATCAACTCCTCTACTCTTCCAGTCTTAGCGGTAATTGTTTACCATCGTACCCCCTACCATAAACCACCGCTACCAATTGTCCCCAGTCCCATCTCCTGCTTGAATAACTCCTAGATCACCGGCTCAGTTTGGAGTTCGGTTGGTTGTTGGTTGTGGGGCACCTAAGATCTCCCAAGGTCTCCAGTGACATATCCCGATCCCACATGATCCCACCAGGCCACTGTTCAGATTTTCAGGGCTCCCAATCATTGCTTGCCAGTCATAGCAGGGCCGAGCCCGGGAACAACCTGGTGGATTTTTGTTGCCTTGGTTTGCTCTGGAGCTTTCTATCCCCCAAACGTGAAGGCTTCAGTGTCAGCGCCCTGAACATTCCCTCGCCAGCATTTACGCACGTCAAAAGATGTCCCTGACGGCATATTTTCACGCAGACCTGGAACATGAAATCACATCAAACCAGGAAACAAGATGATTCAGGTCTGGGGGTTGGACTCATCCCCCAGATCCATCAGACCTGAAGACTTGGTTTATGTCCCTGTGGAACAGTTCCTTTGGATCCTCTCCTTGGCCCCAGGTATAGCTTCAAGACTTTGAGCATCGACCAATACTGGTCCCACAGTTGGGCAGACAGATCTTGGAAGAAAATCTTGGTGCTGCTGTGGCTCAACAATGGTTTGGTGCCTTGGAGTATTGCCCAGTGTTCGTTTTGCTACGGACGCTATGTCAAATATAATGGTAGAATAGTGTTTCACTAGGATTGTAATACTTAATATTTTTGATAGGGATCATGGATGGAATATGATCTTTGTTTTTTCTCCTTTCCAGCCTACTTGGCGGACTGCGAGATGTGTATTGGCATCCATGTTTCCCAGGGAGTAAATCTGATTGCTTGACGGGGAGAGTTGACTCTGCCTTCTGCTGAGCGAAGCATCCAAAGAATATTCTTGAGGAAATTGAACATATATGCACCCATCCTACAAGAAGCCATGATGGACACCGAGTGAACGAGATCATATACAGTAGGGTGCCAGAGGATCGTTGGTTGCGTGGAACATCCCCAGCAACAAGAAACCTTTTGACAATGAACCCTGGGTCCTCAAAGGTAGCGATGATCCTTGGCACTTTGGCGGCAGTGGCCATGGTACCTTTCTTCACCTTTGATTTGTTGCCAAGCTTTTCCAGTGACTTGCTCCGCGACACCGGGTCGCCACGGCCCGCATCGCTGTGGTGCTTGGCTACCGGGACAGTGGTTTTTCTGCTGGTGCTGCTGCTTGGCCGGCCTCAGAAGCAGATCTACTTAGACAAGGCGGGAGAAACGGTGAGTTTGGAGAAGCTTGGGTGGGTTGTGAGGTCTCGCAATTTCGAGGCTTGTTTTTTTGGTACATCATTCTTGGGCCTAAATATGGGCATGGCTTAAGTCAGAAGCTGTGGCTTCTCCAGTTGCAGCGGCGCTTGGCATGGTGGGGAGGGAAGCGCTTTCTGCTGAGACATGCCGTATTTTTTTTTTGTAGTTCTGATGCTGCCAAGCTTCATTTTTGAGGGGGGGACAACTGCGATCCACTGCCATCCCTGAAAGCACCCATAGCCTGGGAGCAAAGTACGGGTGCGCGCGGGTTTGCATTTTTAACATGCTTGCAATACTTGCATACTTTTCAAACAACCATTATTTGTAGCTATGTGTGTGTGTGTGTGTGTGTGTTTGCTTGCTACTTTGTAACTAGACCCTTACTGTTTCATTTCATGGCTGGGCATGCTGAGGTCTGTTTGAACGAAAAAGATGAGCAGCAAAAGCAGGAGGGGCTGTTGAACATGGGAGCCTGCTTGAAGCATTCCAAGTCGATGCTGGTGTTGTGGGACCAGAGCCACAGTCAGCAACTGTCCCCTGTTTTTGAGCTGGCCACGTTTTTGAAATGCCATGAGGGGGAGAAGGTGCACGTGGATATTCGACCGACCATGCTTGCACCCTTCTTCCTGGTGAACTTGCTTGGGAATACTCTCATTGCAGTGGCTCAAATCTTGGTGCCCTTCAATCATGACTGGACCATTTTTGTGGTGGCTGCATGCTTTGCGCCTTACTTCATTGCCTCTGGCTGCCTTTTGCTGCGATATTTTCAGTCGGTGCAGGGCTTGAAGGACCTGGGGCATACTTCAGGTGGCCCAATTCTGAAGCAATTTGAGTCAGTTGACTCGGACCCAGAGGTAGCGAGCGAAAGAGATAGAGAGCTGGGCCTGAATGTCAAAACAGGTGGTTGTTTCAAACAATTCTTGGTTTCCTGGGATCATTCAGGGACTTGACAAATTATTGAGTGATTGTGGTGGGTTGAAATCGCGGATCGAAAGACCTTGAGTTAAACCGTCGGCAGCCAGGCTATGATGAAGTTAAGACCCGTTTGGGGAGGTTTGCTACACGCCATGCTGGTGAGTTGTGGCTGTAGGACCGGCGAAAAGAATCTCCAGACAGGCGGTTGCACCAAAGGTATGTGTTGATGTAAGGTGGTATGTTGTATGGTGCTGCGGGGGTCCCAATGGCAAGCTCAGAAAGGTTACAGGCAATTGGCATCAACTGGCTGTGTCGTTTCTTTTTTCTTAGGTTGATGGATTGAGTTGGGGAAAGCTATTGGTTTCTCGGTTCTTTGCACCGGATCCAATTCGCTGATAAAATGTTCAGCAACTAAATTGTTGTCGCTGAACTCGTCGCAATGAGTTGGATTGGAAAGCTTCAGGATCAATTGGGACTTTTTGGAGTTGATGAGGCGGTTTGTCCTTGCGACCGAAAGAGCCTTCAGCACAAAGATGGACGTGCGTGGGTGGCCATTGTTGTCAATGCTTTGGGCTTCCAGGATGTTCCAGACGCCACCTACATGTACACGTGTACGACTGTGTTCGCATATTTATATATCGCCGCATGCCCCATCTTCAAGACGATATAAGATATGAATAACCCTTGGTTTTGTATGATGGCGGGCATCCATTTACAACCAGGTGTGAGCAGGATAGGTTGGGTTCAGCAATTTTGGTAGTTTTTGTTTCGATGTCCCACTGGAGACAGTGGGAGTCAGACCTGTAGACTTGCACCATTGGAACCTAGAATTGTCATCAAATAAAAGAGCCACGGCATGCAATAGCAAGCAGATCCAGGTGATTCAAATTTAAACAGAGGTTCAACCCAATTGCGACATTGCTTCTGAAGGCTGACTTAGTTGTGAAAGACCTGTGCTAAAGTGGTGCACGGCCATGGCCAATTTGTAGGACCTTAGGCTTAAAAACAGTGAGGAAAAAGTTGGAGGCTTGGAGTATACACTTATTCTTAAGTCTACACGTTTTATTGATGTTTTTTTTTTGTTTCGATACAGATACATGGAGATATATGGGTATACATTTTATAAGATATGTCTATTTGTCCGTTTCCTTCTGGACTTTTGACTTTGTCGCTTGAAATTAGTCTATAGACATAATCAACCATCACCCCAAACGAGCAACCTTTTCCCCCTGGGTCCAACCCCCCAATAACCTTGTTCTAGTGGGATTGTCTTGCGCAGAAGGAGAGCAGGGAGGATCGGCGAGGGAAAGTTTTGCCATGAACATTACTACAGCCATCAGTTATGGTGAAGCAATCATGGCATCCGAAACTCCTTATATGCAAAATGGTCAGCTTTTAATGATCAAACAGGTGGTGGTTTCACCCATGACTAATGACTAACCTATTTGCCGACATAATGAGTTGCGTATGAATCAACAGTAGGGCAGTGAAAAGCTGGATGCGGTGTGCTGCCAGTTGCAAGGATTATTTTGGAGTGCATCCACGTGTGGTTTGGATCGATCGAGGAGTTCGAACGTCCTTTGGCCCTGTTGGTGAAGATGTTCGTTCGTGACCTCGGGCTGTGCATTCTCCGGGATCCCGACTGCAGCAGTGTTCTTTTTATAAAGATGAAGCTGATAGGTGAACCATGATTCATTCGGAAACCATTGTTATAGTTGAATGATGTTTGTATTTTGAGCCCCGGATCAGCTCAAAGATTCAAATATGCCTGATGAAGGTAGTGGTGCAGCAGAAAGGGGTTTTGAAGGCAGACTTGCTGCCACCCACAGGCGGGCTAAGCATGCCACATTATGCCCCAATCCAAGCCCTGCTATAGCATCCTGAGGCTATGTCAGTTCCAAAGTGGCAAGGGCTTTCTCACAAAGACTCGGAAATTTCCTTTGCCAATATTGGATGGTCGTCATCTTATGCGCTCCGAGGCCTAGTTGCAGTTACTGGGCCTTGGTGGCCACGGTAGCAGTCTTGCAAATCGCATTTAGGAGACGCATCATGACCCTGCGGTCCAAAATATAGCAGTTCCTCTCTCCCATTTGCTCGAATTGGATCGAAGGCGTTCTTGGGACCCGTTTTTTGACATGCCCCCTATGACGGGTCCAAACATTGGCAAACAGTTGGAGGATGACAAGCAGTTGGCAAACAGTTGGCAGACTGACTAAGAATTAAACACACTTGGCAGACAGTTTGTATCAATGTTGAACTGACTATGAGAAGTAAGAGTGATTTAGTATGGGTCAACATCATCACACAATTTGCACCAATAAGACATCTCAACGAGGACAGGTAATTTGCATGTCGGTCATTATGAAACACGTGGTTTTCACATTTTCACACGGGGTTTTTTCAAACATCAGACAGGGAGAAGAGCACTTGAGATAGCACTTGTTTGCTTTCAACACCTTTGCGGGTATAGTGTACGGTTTCCATCCCGGGGGCCACCACAAGCCGAGGATCTTTTGGGCTCATTTGGACATCATCGCCAGCCACTTGGCCAGCGACGAGTATTGGACTGCAACTTCTGTGGCTGTCACAGCCTTCACGTGGTAACTCGGTGCCGCACCGGCGATTCTTCGTTGAGGGGAGCCGATGGGAGATTTTTCCTGCACATGCCATTGGAGACACACACACACACACACAATCACAGACACCTTCTTGCACCAACGCACACACGCACGCAAACACGCACGCAATATGCATTTTATATCATATAGTTTGATATAATGAATATGTGTGTGTGTGTGTGTGTGTGTTTTTTGTCTATTAGTAAATGAATGTGTCGCCCAGTACATGTACAAAACCAGGCTTTGGGCGGAAGGGATCAGTTATATGCCAATTTCATTGCCATGACCAACATCAGCTTCTCGGGAACCTCTAAGGTGGCTCGGGATCCTGCCTGCTGCTTATGTCTTGTTCATCGCGCTGATCGCAAAGAGTCAGCGAAGGCGGGGTGCCAGTGGATGGGCGGCGCAGCAGTCAACAGAATGAGGCTGTCCCAAACAGTTTGTGGCCTGGATATCCTGAACGCAAAGAAAAAAAATCCATCTGAAGACCTCATCAATTTTGTATGTAGCCCCGCAGTTCAGGGACGCTTCCACATTTTTTGGGGGGCGCTATTTTGGGAAAACCGCCATATGCCACCATTTTTGGATCTTGGGGACTGCGAATTGATAGTCATGGTCATAGCTGTAGCATAATAATTGAACACCATCAACATGACAATGACTAATGATTAGCCAGAAATCACACATTTCAATACATTTCATTGTTCATTGCTATGAGTGACCACTAGTTAGTGCAAGCCTTGATAGCCACTAAGAACCATATTTTTCCATCAATCAGCATTGAGTAATTGTTATCATTCATTGCTGACAGATTCAGCCCCGCAAAGATGACCACCCTCTAGCGTTAGCACCATCTCTGGTTTTCAAGGCAACTGAGAAGAAGTGGGATTGGTTTGAAACTTTGCTGGCGAGCTTTGCCACCTTGTGCCCTGATACTCTTGCTCTTGGTGGGGGGCGTGTACCAAACTTTTTGCATTCGCTACATCACCGACGCCCCTGAGACTAGCGCTTCAGTATCTCCCTTTTTGCCCGTATTTGTGTTTTGATGCTGCAGTTTACCTGGTATTCGAGATTTTTCCAGCTGTCCTATGCCATTTTTGTGCTTCAGCATGTCTGCAACAGTGGCTGGCATTATGCGGCTGATACATTCATCAAAGGTGACTAGTGCGCAAACTTGAGGGCACTATGGATTGCCATTGCCAAGGTTGCTTTCTCTTCTTGCACGTTCTTGTTGATGTTCTTGACTCTTCAACGGTATACGGTTCACCTCTACAATTAAATCGGTGATTCAGTGTGAAATTGAAGGACAATCTTATCTTGACTGTTGACACCGGATTGCTTCTCCGACATATTTCATGTCATTTAAGGCAGTGCTGGGAATTTGCATCTTTGCCGGCACTTTGGTCATCCCTTGCTATTTGATTTGGCGGGCGTCCACGAAGAACACAGCCATGTTTGATCCTCGAAACTCAGTGCTGGAAGAAGCAAGTCGTGTGAGAGACATGCGTGGCTTTTATCGCCCCAGTTGAGCTCCGGAGATGTGGAGCCTCCCCGCTTGCAACGGAAGGGATGATGTAACATGTGTTAGCTGTGAATTATGAACAGTGCAATGGTTGTCGTATGATTTGTCTTATCTTCTTATATTGAATTGTAGATGTGAGCTATGAGTAATTGGCGTGCCTTGAAGGCATTTGAAGTTCGTAACGGTACAAACCCACATGACAGTATTGAAAAGATGATGTTGTTGTGGTTGTCATGCTGCAGCTGCTCAGTTTTGTCATCCCAATCTGGGGTATCAATGGCAAGTCTATTCCCTAAAAGGGCATACGAGGGCAGAGAACAAGAAGCAGAACCCAGCCAAAATAGTACTCTCATTCTGCTTTGCTCACTCTTTCGCTTCCGTGTGACATGAACCCGATCTATCTTCAGAATGGTTGGCTCAGCAAAAAAGAAATACATCATAATAACACCTGCAAAAAAAGCTGCCTTGCTGGGACATTCCGATTTGGATGCAGGAGCCGTCCAGTCAAACAGTTTCACCTCGTTTTTTTTTCCTCAGTTGGCCAGGGGGAATCGGCTGAGAATTTAGAATCCATAGTGATATTCCACAATCCCTGCGGGATGGAGAGAGAGATCCCACAATCTCGAGAGAGTGTAAGCTTGGTGCTTGTCAATCCCAGTGATACGGTGTGTTGTCATTTCTTGTCATGCATGAACGGTTGTTCTCCTGAGCAACCAACTTGAGGGCACATCATGTGCAGACACCATCAAAGTCTATCAAAATATTGTCATGACCTGTCCTAAACGGACCAGAGGTCTCAGATATTCTCAGACGATCAGGGCAGGTCAAAGTCTCGGGCAGTTTGCCCAGAAGCTTTTGCTACCCATACAAGGTGGGAGCCTCCAGTTGTGTAAACCGGTCTGGAGCTAACATCCAATGATGTGTAGTAGCGATGGACATGGCCATAGTTGGATGTTCAGGAACCCATTCGACCATTCAACACTGGGGAAGAAGTCCTGCCCTGCACAAGATGACTCGCCTCAACTAGGAAGCCAGGCCGCGGACATCCCTGGACCACGTTATAAAAAATTCTAAGGCTTGATTCACCTTGGCCAATCTGTCTTGGTGGTCCAAACTGAAACCACTGAGCAGAAACGATGAGGTTTACACTCACGGCTTGTCCTCAAGGAATTGCGACTCACTAAAATGGTGAGTCGTTTCGATGCTTCCAAATTGTCAATGTACGGTGGAAGCTTCTTGAGAACCAGCCGCTACACAGACACCTCATTGTCTCGCCCTGTCTCATCAGGAGCCAGGAAGGATTTCGATAGACTGAGTAGATCCCGTTTCGAATTTGCCGAAAATGCAACAGCTTCCAACATTTTGCTACGACTCGTCAGCAAATTTGAGCTTCAATGCATACAACTCTGGATGGATTGCATGTTTGCTTTGTAAGAGTTTAAGGCTTGCAACTATAGAGTTTAAGGCTTCCAACTATAGAGAGTAGGCATTGCATTGGCATTGCATTGGCATTGCTTTGTGCAGCTGGTATAGGTGTTTCTCAAAATAGGGGTCCTCCTAAATCACCCCATACTAATCATCATCAGTAAGAAACATTAATAAAATAATAAACCAACTTTTTTTTGGGGGGTCCCCCATTTTAAATATCACCATATCAGTTTCCAGCTGTTTGTCACTCGTCGTTGCAAAGTGAATGGAGCAGCTGGCAGCCGATCGGTCCGTGCAGCGGGAACAAGTAGCCACAGCGGTATGCGTTCGACAGATGTGGGGCGGGTGGGGCGCCTCCGAATCGATCCAAACCATGGGTGCAGTGGCATCAGTGGACCCTGTCACACGGATATTCCAATCAGTTGATGATCTAATCTATTCAGGTCATGTCAATACCGGATTGTTGACATGGGTCAACCGGGTGAGGTGCTAACCGGCTAATAAACATATATCACATTTTCAGAACACTGACACAAACATGACAAATTAGCATTGTTTTTCTTGGCGTCCTATTTTTGAGCATTGGCCAGTTGGTAATCCCAATTTTTTCATTCTCGATTCGATTTGCTCAACATAGCTTAACCTTCCATCTTAGTTGATATTTTTGGCCTCTCATCCACTTTGGGTGGCTGCCTGAAACAGCCCAAAGTGATCCAAAGTGAAGAATGGTTCGCAACCGCGCTGTAGCCTACCATGCGACATCGCCTACCATAGCCAGCCATAGCCCACCATGGCCTGCCGTTTTTGGGGCATAATCGAGTTGCTGACCCACGAAAAGGATTCAACTCTTTGGCTCTTATCTCTATTTTCTCAGCCCTGAGGTTTGCTTGGGGTTCTTTGTTGCGTCTTGCAGGCCCTGGGTTCGGATGCCACCCAACTGGATGGACCAAGGGGGTGGTGAGCATCGTAGACCATTTTGCTGAGCTGTATGGCTGTATGTGATATATCCTCATTGAGCAGATTTGAGCAGTTGGTTCCAATGGCGACTCGTTTCAGCTTCCAGGTTTTCCGAGTGACTAAAACCATTGGTGAGGGTACTCCCATGGATTCTGACCTGGTTGGGTGTGTGGTAATGGGAAGCCATGCTGCTCGGTGAACTTGCCAGCGTGGCCATTGTTCTGCCTGGAATTTAACTTCCGCAAATTTGCGACACATTTAGGGCATGGCATGTTAGGGCGATAAGTACTTGAGAGGACATGGCTGGCAAATGCAAGTAAAATGCAGGGTCAATGCATTTTTTCCTTTACAATCATGCATCGCCACATTCAGCGCTGTTAGGTGATGCAGTTGGAATGGTCTTTGTCGTTGAAAAGTGAAAAGCAGCCATTAAGCACAGTAGGTAGCAAGCAATTTAAGAACCTGTAATGCGTTTCCAGGCAATGTTTGCAAACATCTACAGCTTCCATCAACTTCCCAGATATGTGGCATTGAATACATTATAAACATACTCAACAACAGACACCCTCAGGAAGGCTCCACTGGTGAATGCCTCCCGAAACACCAACGAAAAGATGGGGCCTTGGCAAGGCGCAAAGCGACGCCAGCGTGAAAAGCCAGAACATCAAGTGCCCCGGAGAATCCGGAGATGCACAGATGGAGAGACGAATTGGGACAGGCCAGGATTTTGTAGATTGGGATATGACTGGCTGGCGCATTTGTAGGATTTTGTAGGCTTGTTGTTCATGAAATGCCAGTCGCTCCAAGAGTTGTTTCAGATTTTGATGCTATTTTGACACGTTGGAGAAAGGTGTGTTCGAAAAATTATGAGAGGCCTCTAGCCCCAGACAAGTGCTGCTGATAATCAAGGCTTGTCAGCTGATTCATGGTTGTTTGCTTCCTTAGTATGCGAAAGCCGGCCATTCTTGGGTGGTTGGGTGTGGGCGTTCGGAGTGGCTGGTCTCCTTGGTTGTTCCTAAAGGCGCTGCTACCGAGGTTTCATGAAGGCATCTCCAGAGATGCGAAGTGGAAGAATAATGGCAACTTGCCCACAGTGATGACGATGGTGGGGTGGTCGGATGGTGATGGATGGTGCACATTCCCTTCCTCCCCCTCTTGCTTTACCATTGGCATTGTTGGATTCTAATAAGTCTAGATGTTCAGAACTGTGCATCGGCTGGACTTTTCAAAGCAATCAAATTTGAGACATGTTTGCTGCAGATGACTGATCGTTCTTCGAAGAATGTTCCTCAGAGACCCACTGTCACCAAGAACTCGGCCCTGCTTGGATTTCTTTCTGAGCTCTCACCAGCTCATAACACTTAGCCCTCCCGGAATGCCTGGATTTCTTTCTGAGCTCTCACCAGCTCATAGCACTAAGCCCTCCCGGAAAATACCCAGCTTGACCGAGGAATTACCACCTTCCCCGCGTTATACCCAGAGTCGCTGCCAGTGAGGTCACATGGGCATCACCCTGTGGATGTAGCTTGGTCGAGCTGCAGGGTGGAGGTTCATATTTGGGTTCATTGATGTTCATGAACGGTGGCTGTGTCATCAGGCTCACTAAGTAATACAATTCTGGGTGTGGTTGTCTTTTGTTGGTGTTCAATGATCTTTTTCAATGATTGGTAGTAACATGTAGTAACATGCAAGAATCATAGGGGGAGGTCGGGGAGGTCAATGGCAAACGTGTCAAACAAAGTGGTTGATGGAGATCGGAAGAGC
>VSDK01027963.1:0-26850 GCA_009767595.1 Symbiodinium kawagutii
TGATGATGATGATGATGATGATGATGATCGTGATGATGATCGTGATGGCAAACGTTACCGCATCCATCGGTTGAGTCATGAACGATCATGACCGCTTATGGAGACCAGTATCCATGTTTCATGTTGGGTGATGGGTAGTGATAGCCGCCGATTGCGTAATCAATAGTGCCCAGCCAACAAGCACAAATTAGCGTGTGCAAGCACCCCAAACTCAGAAGCAACTGTCAATTTTGGTCTTTCAACGGGTGCAACTAAGCGCATCCCATTTGCCGATTGCTGGTTGAACCACCCCGTCATGAAAAATAAGATGTTCGACCTACACAACCAACCAACCATAGCCGCTTGTAATACATTTACCAAACATGTGAATCAAACAACCAAGCAGCGACCAGTATTCCAGCGTGACAGTAAGCACCCAACGACAGTTTATACTCCTAGTGAAACAGGTACCATTTGACTTCCCTCAGCACATCATCGCGGTTGCAATGTTTGGAAACCATGATGGAGAATGGGGAGCCCACCACTGGAATCTGGCTTAATCAGGTGGTTCCAATGAACTGTCCAAAAGTAGATTGGTTGAACCGGTTGAAGTACTTGGTCAACAGGCAATTCCGTACTCGACCAAACGCCACTGTAAGCATCTTCAAGTACAGTAACGGTTGGCGACAACAACTGGGAAATGGTGACCAATTGTAGTCCTGTGTCCTGGGCATGAAGCAAGTCGTCGCTGTTTAGTGCTGTGTTTTGTTTACAATCCGCAACTTGACTGGTTCCGCAAGAAACTACGCGACCATCACAGATCAAACCAACAAAAAAAACACTTCGATGATCTGTCAGACAAACATGGACAAACCATTGGAACTTACAAACTTGAATATAACCATGGCTGACAATAAATCATCCCATGATGAATATCGCCCTGAAAATCATCCTGCGAATTCCCTTCCCAAGGGCCCTGCTTGAGTACTACGGCGATCCTCCCATTGCAGTGGTGGCTCCTTGCCGCCGTGCCTCATAGGCCGAAGCTTTGAACACTGCGAGGATGATCTGCTGATGGATGTCGTCGTCATCCACAGACAGGACCACAGGTGTTGCATCATCGGGCGGTAACAAATCCTGTGGAGTCGGCGACGTTCAGGCGATGGACCAGGCGGGGTTTCCACTCACCAAAGGGAGGTTTTCCTCTGGTGATCTAACGTCAGCTATCCACCAAGAAATTTTGAAGTGTTTCCCATGGCTTCTCTATAGAATCGACTGATTTTCCGGCCAGTTATGTTAAATCATCGGAGTGTAAGGATAAGTAGTTGGAGGTTGCAAGCCATCCTAACATATAAAATTATGTTTGTTAACCAACACACCAACCCCCAAACACTAGGAACAATTGAGACTGTTCAAAACCTCCAGCCAGATAATGGTAAATGGTTTCAAATTTTCAGGAAAATGGTGACTTCATGAGCAACCTTCCATGCTGACATTTTGAAATATGATATGAGCATCAGCATTGGTTGAGTGCGGCTAGTGTAAACAATGACCTTGTGATGCTTGATGATGTTTCATGATAGTTCATCATGGTTCCCTTCATGATGGCGAATCACGGTGGTTGGCGGCCTTGACAAAGGGCACAGGTCTGCCGCCAAACATAACAAATGAGTCATGTATTACATCACTATCACATTGACTAAATAATACATGTTGAATATGTTCAAATAACATCAAATAACCTATGAACCTTCATTCTTTCTCTCTCCATCGCCATGAAGGTTCATTGCAGCAAGCATTTTTCCTTGCGTTGCGCAGTGGGAACTGCTAGAGAAGTGATTGTTGGCGAGTCGATAGGGCTCCAAAGATACTAGAATAACCGTGACGGTTAACATTTGTTAATGATGGCACCTGGTCGGTTGCTGGTTGAGAACTGCTTGGTTCGTGCTTGGTTGATGGTGCTTTGTGGCTGTGCTTCAACCTGCGGCTGTCGCTGGCGCCGAAAAGAAGAGAGACTGGTGCACCATTTTCTGTGGGGAACTGGGCCCCCAAGGCATCCAACTGAAAGATCGCAACATAGTTTAACAATGATAGTGTTATTCTTATTTTTTCTCTGACTTGAGTCTGATAATCTTTGATACCAGTTGACCCATGATAGTAGTTGACCATGGTAACAAAAAAACAGTAAAAACAAACAAACAACAACTAGCTAGGCTGGCAGACGAGCAGCAGGGCTGTACATGCGTCAAACTGACCTCTATCATGATGATTCATGATGAGGAGCTGATGGCTAAACATGCAACACACATACACACACACACACCATTCAATGTTTCATGACAGTTCAGCGGTGGTAAAATGATGATTCTGACTTTTAATGCTTAAAGTTATGGATGCTTTAATGCTGATTGGTTGAATGATGTTGCATCATGGTGACTGACTGCTAGTCATGGTTACCGTAATTAGTTAATGCTGGTAATGATGCAGTGATGCAAAGTAATTAATGGTCTATAGTAACGGTCGATCACGGTTCAATTCTGGTTCATCTACTTCAGAAACCATTCATCCGCCAAGAAAATAAGGGCTACGTACCACTAGTGCTCCACGTTGTGTTGTGCAAACGTGGCACCAAACCGGCGGCTCGGCTTGCCGAGTGTCAACGTAGTTGCTGGGAAAGATCGATATTGGCAGAATCTCCGAGGACCGACCTCCAGGCACCACCCCGGCACGATTCTGTCAGCCCGGCAACGGACAAGCCGGGTTCAACAACACAGGATGAAGGGTTGGTGCCCCATGGGTTCGCAAGGAGATGGGGTGTTCATAGGAACTAATCAGCAATCATAGGCTATGTAGTGATTTAGGACGTATAGGATTCGATCTGCATAAGCTCAATTTAGCATCCGTTCAGACATGGAAAAGGTTGTCGATTCACATCTATTAGCCATCAAGGGGTCAGAACTCATCACCAAGTATCACCTACCCATCATGAATGGTTGAGGGGGTCGAGGGTCAATGATCTTGCTTGACTTAATCAATAATTAGTGGCCTTGAAAAAACCCAAAAGGCATAAGAAACATCGAACATTTCACAAAAGACTGCGAATGGCAATGATGGCAAGGAGTTGCCTATGTAGCCTCGCTGAGTTGTAGAGAACAAAAACTGTCCTGTGCCACGTTGAAACCAACTATATAATTGGTATTGGGGCAACAACGAAGCAGTGCTGCAACCGCGGCAACTAATAACCTTGTGTAACCACAACAAAGACCCCACAATTCATACAGAGTCAAACACGTGATTAATCCCTTCCCCCTAATACTACATACCCTCCCCCCCAAATAGAAAGCACGGCGTGCTATCTTTTTATTAGGAGGTTTTTAATATTCGGGTCCCGGACATACCCCTAAAAATAAATTCAAATTCCTTATTAAAAAAATAGAAAATTCTGATTTCAAAATTTAATTAAATCCCTTTTAAATTCTTTTTAAATATTGCTAAAATTGGATTTCGAAGCTTACCCCTAATAATCAATTCAAATTCCTCATTGACAAAAATAAAAAAATGATTTCAAAATCGAATTAAATCCCTCTTTAAATTCTATGTAGAATATTGCTAAAAAAATGATTTTAAAGAGGACCCTAACTATAAATTTTCAGGATCAAGCTATTTTTTTTATTAGGGGGTAAAGACGATTCCGGAATGAATGTGTTTTCCTATTGATTTTCAACTGCCGCAATTATGTAACAACGTAATTAGACATCAGGAAAAAACAGAAATCGGGAATTCCACGCCTATTTATTTTCACTATTTGGGGGACCTTTAGTAATAGGGTGAAGGGATTGCTGAGAGTTAATGGTAGTGTATTCACCTGTGGCCTTGGGAACCAGCAACGATTCGGAAACCATTAATTCTGCTTTTGTTGACCGTCTAATTACGTGCGAACAAATATGCATTTTCGGTCACGACAACCATTAATATCATTAAGAGGAAGGAAGCATCCAGAGCAGGGCCAACGTTTCCCAACCCAACCTGCAAATGAACCTACAAACCATCCCAACTGTTTCAGTACCTACACTGCGCTCGGAACCGTTCCAAACTATTTCTATAGCTGTTCCAATCTACGACAAATGCAGCATAGGTTTTCAAAAATGCGAAACAGGCTCTGAACGATTCAAAATAGCTTCTGAATCACAATATCTATACGTCAGGATCCCATACTCAACTGATCAACAAACATTACACATTTTATGCGCGCACAAGCACACGCAAATCATACAACATGCATATATACATGTAAATATGAATGTGGGTATGTGTCATATCTCAGAGATCAAAACCTTTGCTCCAAACGATGAACGAAGCAGTCATTGGCTCAACAACATTTGAAATACTGATGCACATATTGCCCGTCTATGTGTCATGCCTGCATGTCAGTGCGCAGGACGAATTCACCACCATTGCTTTTAAGCAGTATCAACCATAAATATAGGCAGCGTCGCTGACCGGCATCAACTAGCATTATAGCTTCACAATTTCCCATCATTTGCCTTGACCATGACCATCATTAAACACCATGCAATCATCATAACGACCATGTTCAACCATGATATTGTCATAGTGGCTTTTGCTACTCATGCCATCATCATACTGGCTGGATGGTTCCAGAATGATTCTATCAATTAAGCAACATCCACCACACATGGCCGCAAGCAGCATGTCACCAATCATGGTCCTAAAAATATCCAACAAACGCTGGAACCCATAATTGGTTGGCCAAACAAACCGAATGGTTGGGATGTGAACTACTACCCCGGCTCTTGAAATTTTGGATGGTTGGTGGCTTGACCGCCATATCACCAATTTTCTAGCTGAGATCTGAGCAACTAAGAATCACATCATAAAGCCTATATTGGCCGTTACCTGGGGAATTTGTATTTCATCAGCCGCCTTGGAAATCTGCATTGCAATAAATAACCTCACAGTTTTTATAGAATCCCAGGAAACCATCAATAATTCATGAGTTATCCAGCCAGCTACACACATTTTAGGTCACCAAAGGGAAGCCACCCTTCGGTCAATGTCCACTCCTGGTCTCACCATTGCTCTTTGGAATGTCCCCAACTCCCTGCTCCAGTCATCATTTGCTCCAGTGGTGGTGATAGCCACCACTGTCCACCTCTGAGATTCAATGGCGAAACAATAAACCATAGAACCATAGACCGCAAACCATGCAAACCAACCATAATTAGATTAATTAAGCATAGAACGGTCCAAACCATAGAATGAGATTTAAGCCAGTTAATATCCCTTTTATGAGGTTAAACCATAAGCCATCTGGTTTAGCAAAGAAACCATCGATTAACCATAGAATCACGATCTAAACCGTTCGATTACCCAATTTTTTCATTTTACCATAGATGCACCAGGCACAAACCCGGCTTACCAGCAATCGCTCCAGGTCACTCGTAGGCACCCGTGGGGGTTCTTCCACTTGACTCTTTCGTCTTGGCGACTTCTTGGACGGCAACGAGACCGTTGTCGAGGGCTGGTTCCTGCACAGTACTGCGACGACTGCGAGGCACAGTGGATTGGTGCTACTAAGAAAAATGATTAAACTGCTGGGAACTGCAGCGAAGAACCAGCCGATGATGGTTAATAGCAAGCGAAAAACACACGCATATGCAGGTGCGTAACCAACAAATAATCTCGAAAAAAACGTCCACAATGGCAAGCATCATGTAAGCAATGGTCCATAAAACCGTATAACGATACAGGACAACGGTTAGAATTACCATGAATGAGAGTAAAATGACTATGAAAAACCTGGCCAAAACACAAAATACCTATCAACATTAAGAGGTTCATATTCCCCTGGAGAATTAACATGGGAATCGCTAGAAACATTACTGGACCAGTAGAATCCATGCGATTAACATGGGGATCGCTAAAAAACACCAGCTGCACCTGGTAAAATCCACGAATTGCAGGTTGATGTCAACAGCCAGGCCTTTTTTCTACAAACACGATAAGGCCGCAACACGTATTGTAATGTATAAATGGGCTCAAAATAAAAAAACACATGCTAGTACACGTAAACCCTCTATATGTACATTGCATATCATTGCATCAATATGCAGTGTTGAAAAAAAAACATGTTCAAACGTATGCTTTAACAGCACCTGGGGGCTGTGAGTGTGAATGTTTTATGGCTTTTACATTGCTGAATGTTACTACACATATAGCCCACACGTGTGCAGAATATACCCATACATTGCATCGATGATTTGAAGTGCAACTTGATGCAAATTCAGGTACCAAACCAGATATATGCGAAACCAACTTAGGAGGCATTCAACCGCTTCGAAGAAGGTAAAACTTGACGCAAACAAAACTTCAATGTCTAGGCATTGGCCAATTCATGTTTCTGTCGTGAACGATTGGCATTTTTGGAAACATTTCAACCAATTTTTCAACCTCAAAGCGGGTCAAACTTGATGCAATTCCCTGCCAGTTCATGGCATTTCCGCGGCCCGTCACCTGGTTTTGTCGGACATCCTGTCGTCAATGGTGGATGCTGTCCCCACCTGTGCGCCACCAAAGCGGCGCGAACAGCGGTGCGTGGTGCGGCCATGATCGCCCTAGGGTCTCCCACCATGGGTTGAAGCGCCACCTACAGCGTGTTCAAAGCACGTCAATCCATTGATTTTAAAGTGCTTTTGGTTGCGTGAGTGATGGTGAATAACTCTGAATAAGCCATCTTGAGTAGTTGGTCAACAAGCTGGTGAGCGGGCTGCTAGGCGACGCGAAACCAACTAGAAACGATAGGTCGCTATACCCTGTTTCACTACACGCTCAACCATTCAGAATGACGGTCGCTATCAAAACTGTTCATAGTTGTGGCTACCACTGCAAGTATCATTCATGTTGCAACTCTCTAAGTGGAAACCCTTGCTTGGCGGGTCATTCCGGTGAGCTGCTTGAGTTAATCCACCTCAAATCAGCTCAACACTCGGGTGGCCACCGAGCCTTGCACAGTTTCACCAGGTTCGTTGAACACTTTCTGGATTGGTTACGCTGGTTGGAAAATAGTCACCCACCAGAAATGACTATACACACCAAATTATGTAAATATAACATGCAAACATCTACAGTGAGTGCTATACAGTGCTACCCAAACAATCCTTCCAAATATCTATTGTCCAGTGCTCCTTGTATTTCTTCATGAGTGATGTAATTTACATGTTTTAGTTCGCTTCAGCGTCGGCAGCCCATCTTACAATTGTGACGATAAAACTGTACTGCTACATTTTGACCGGTGCATCTGAATGTGTGCCAAACAGGGGTGGTGAGGTCAAACATTTCTTGAACCCCTCACAATGTGCTGTGCCGAAGGGGTTGGGGGGGCCCATGTTACATTTGTTTACCTCCTCCGCCCTGATTTCAATGCCGAGGGGGGTGGGAATGTATTTTTCCGAATGGTCCTAGTGGTTGTCGGAAATTATCATACTGGAGTACCATAACAATCTCCATCGGTGGTAGCACCAAGAGTCCTCCACTATTGTTAGCTGTCCTGCCAGTCGTCAATCGTGATTCCACTCAGGTCGAGCCATCGAGAACTCACCCGGTTTAACCGACGATTCCAACTAACCGATGATCGATCTTTCGGGTTATCCCTCTGGAAAAGGATCAGCCGAAGACCACGAGATTTGATGAGCATTGAACAATCTATAGCTGGTGGGCAGGAAATCAGGTTTGCTTACTAGAGACTAAGCTGTATCACCAGCGCTGCGCGATCCACTCTCAACACGAAGATCCAGGAATGTAGCGAGCAACATATGGAGACAGTTTTATGCGTTTCAGGGCCTACTATTGATCACATGATGGGTCACAAAATGGTTGGTTCATTAGATAAATATAGATACATGGTCAATAGATGACTGGGGGTACCCCTGTTTTGAGAAACCACCACATTGGTTTACAAGAATAGCTCAGTTTTGCAAGAAGGCTGTAAACAATTGACTGACCGTTACTCCCTCATTCATTCCGAAACATCGCCCAACATGATTGACACGCATAAACCACCAATAGGTGTTGCCAGCTACCACCAGGTGAAACTGTCATATTATGGTGGATTTCCTCGTGACATTGGCTGGCAGCATAGCACTGGTTTTGACACAAGCAACGATGTCTAAAACCACCCTCCCCACTGAAATGCATACACACATAAATAATCATAAACATATGGATAGTTCTCAAAATAGGGGCATCCATACCCCCAAAATGGTTAGTTATTTTCTATAACTGATTAATATTGGGTGAGTTGTTAGCCACAACTTTACCAAGCATCATTCTCAGTTTAGTAATTAACCATTACCAACCTTAGATATCAATTGCTACTCAATTGTTGCTCACCACTATTAGCCATACGTTCTGCCCCTCCTAAGTGTTATTGATGGGTTCAATTTACCAATTAATTGAACCTACAAGGTGTTATTAGTAGGTCAATTTGCCCCTATTAACCACTATCGGCCATTGTAGGTTCACTACACCTTCCTGACGATACTTGGCCATCCCTTGGGTAGTGCACCAGCTGGTTGCGTGAAGCTCAGTGACCGCCGAATAGAACCAACTTTGATCGGAAGCCATTTGTTTTCATCACCATGGTTTCTTAAGATTGGGGTACCCTGACTGATGATGGCTAATGAATTATTGTTATCGGCTTTAGGGATTGTGCAGCCACACAATTTGGTGGCGTGACCCAGTTTGAACCTCTAATGGGCTTGCTCAGCCACCCAAAAAAAGCAGCCAAGCATAAGTCCCTTTGCACAGTGGCACCCTATGGTTACGAGATGTTACAAATTGGCTCTTACACACCTCACAAGCTGGTATAAGCTAGTCACATCCACCGGAACTGGCACCCAACAGGCATTCACCGACTTGACCGCTACAAATGATTGTGGATGTTTTTTTCCAAGATCATATGCATTATCAACTAATAAACACACAAATACTTAGCAATTTAAATTTCCTCACCAGTGAATCCAACATTGACTCGGAACACCAACCAAGACAATCCCCACCACCGCGGATGGTCGGCCTGCGGAGGCCGGGACTCTGTGCGCATCATTTCCTGGGAAAGTTGTTTTTTCACATGCTAAGTTTCACTTCAAAATCATAGGGTTTTTTCACATGCATTGTTCTGTGCTTCCTACCACAGAAATATGAGGATCAGGAATTGTGAACAACAGTTAGCTCATGATGCTATCTGATGGTGAATGACCATTGATTGCAATAGTTTCCAATCCAAAGATGTTCATTCTGGGGGCGAGATAGGACTGAGAAATCAAGCAGCTCAGCTGTTTCTTGCCATTGGTTGGGTGGAAAGTCTTCCTCCAAACCCCGCATTTCTTCCAATACTTCCACCTTCTTTGCCTACTACAGCTTTGATTTGCCGTTTGTTCGCGCACACATGCGCGCAGCACCATAGTTTTGGAGGAAGGTGTTCACAACAAATCGTGTCATTTTCAGGCTTGTCCAATCAATGGTGTACCCATGTACCCCTCCAAAAATGGCTTTCCTCAGTAATCCAGGAATGTTCAACCACTGATGCTTCATCACCAGGTGCTTCGACTGGATCACTCATTGTAGCGATCGTGACCCTTCGTTGGGACTTCTGACCTTTGCTTATGCTTCCAGTGGCCATGAAATAGGGGCTGGTCACCAGCTGGTAGGTTTGAACCAGTTCGTTGTGACCAGCCACCATTGGCTAAGTGGAAGCATAGGGATGGGATTGTTCTCCACCACCAGTTTGGTCTTTCTCAGAATAGGGGTACCCCGCACTCATCCATGAATAGCCATTTAGAAGGTAATAAACCAACCATCTGTTTTTTTCACTGCGCCCTCCTGCTGGAGATCATGATTGGTTGGGGTTCCATATCTTAAGAAACCCCCAGTTGGTCATGAACCGGTGGATCTTGGACCAACGGTTCGGGTTGGAGGCCAGGCATCGTTGGCAGCCGAATCCGTGGTAAGGGCTCTGTCTGCCCCATGAAACTCCTGGAGGTCAGTGGCAGGTCTGGTTCGCGGCACCGTTCAAGGTTCCTATGTGAGCCATGGCCCGGTTCCAACAAGGAGCTAGGGATTCAAAGAATCGGAATCAAGTGTTGAAAAATTGAGGGGAAAAAACTGTAGCTCATACAAATTTCACAAGGTTGGCAACACAAATGCCCTTTCTAGTTCAACCCAATGCCATGCAAAACACACGCTGCCAAAGATTGCAAAACTTGATCATGGCCTGGAATGCCACCATCCAATGATGATTGGTCCTAGGGGTTGGTCCCCATATGTCCCCATGAACCTGGCTGTTTCTCACAACGGCATGTCGTCTTTGGACAGTCAAGAACGGTTAATGACTCGCAATGGGTCAAATTGGGTGATCAGTCTTGACAATGGCCAATAAGATCACAGTCAATAATGAATGACCTATGTGCTACTTGATTAGCGTGGTTCATAATGCAATCAATTCATGGCTAGTAGTGGCCTATTATGATCATGAATGATCAACATTGGTCACAGTTGATGGCTGAAGATAGCTCGTCATGGCCAATCATGATTCACAATGGGTGTATGGTAACTAAGTTGGGAAAACTTACCGTGGGCCAGAAGTCCAATCACCAGCAGGCCCCGTTCGAGTGATGAATCAACGAACCCAGCGCAACTCAGCGCCGCGTCAGCCCCACATCGCAGCAGGAGGTGCCTGGTAACGATTGCCCTGATCGAGCCTTGGATCAAAATGCATCACTGATCCCTATGCTTAGTATTTCATGACGTCAAACGTCAAGGTTATTGCTTAGTTGTACTGCTTGGTGGCTACGACCTCTTGAAAATATATGAGTTCATCGGCCAACCATCCAAGCAAAACATCAAAACAATAAAACCACCAACTAAATGTACGAGTTACTATGTGCATTGGTGAACGCCAACAACTTCAAGCCTGAATGATGCAGTTGCGTAATGACTCTTCCAGACTCATACTAAACTAGTTGAAATGCTGTTCAAAGCACATGTTTTATACTTGTGGCTGTCATCCATAGTTATCCTATAGTAATGAACAAGCGTTCTGCACCCTCCCCTGTTCAAGTTCATCCAACCAATCGATTAGAGGACGGTACTGAACCAAGAAATACCATCATTCCTGGGAAATGGAAACATGTTTGTTCCTATCCAATGACTCCCAAACAACAGGATACTACAGGCCATATCGCACATCAGCCAGCCCTGGCAGGGAAAGGAGATAGATATGGGGGTTGCTGTACTGACTCCTCTCCTCAGGCCTCAGGGGGGTCCCCGCTTCTCCTCGTCAACCCCAGGTTGCGGCGCCATGGCGTAAGGAAGAATGACTCCTCAACACTGCAGCAAGGTGAGACGACTTTTCTTGATGGGATTTTTGACATTTTTTTCCGGTGTAGATCCAGCTCTCAATAAATCACCAGCTTGTTTGATGTGAATCACCAACTATTGAAGTTATTTAAATAATGGTCCATCTGAGGTCCGTAGTGAACCCATGCTTCAACATCAGCAGCTATTCTTCGTTCAATCGGAGTGATTCATTTAAATTGAATCGACCACTAGTCAACCGCACAGGATGAACCAATAAAAAACCAAACATGATTTACCAAAGTTCAAGCCTGATTCAACCGTGATTCAGCTATCATCAGCGTGAGGCCTTTTCTCACAAAATAGCGCCATCCACCATTCATTGCAACATGGCATGGTCCACCAGGGCTGAACGCAGAATCGTGGTTGGACCTGATTGATAGGAATAGTGGTTGGTGATATGTGAGTCATATTCATGATTCCTCACTGTTCTCCCCGAATCATGGACTTTTGGTGGTTGCGTGAAAACAGAATTCTATCAATTCTGTCCAAAGTAGGCCCAACGACACACAAAATTGATATAGGTTCAAAACCACTACCAGCGGAAATTCAGGAAAGGTTGACCATGTTTGGGTCATGGTAGTGGCAATTCCTGATAGTTCTGTGATATTCATTAACATGTAGGAACACATTAAGGCTACTTGAATGTGATCATGATAAGCCCACCCAAGCGATGATGCAGCCACCAAAGGGGGTAGCTTGCAGAACATGTCACCCCCAGTGGTTCCAATTGACACTTTTGCTGCTTTCATGCTGAAGCATGATGTAACTTTCTACGGCTGGAAATTTCCTCATGCTACCTTATCCTAAACCTCCAGCCGCAGGAAATGAGGATGCTGATTCGGACGGTCAACCTACATAAAACGAACTATATGATCACCAGTATACTTTGATTAACAATAACTAACTGATAAATACAAATAACCACTACTGACCATGGTCAAAAAAACCTGGATCTCCCATTGCTATTTGGTTCTCGCTATAGCTGCTGCTATATCTTCCAATATCCACCGCGGACTGGGACGTGCATCCCCACTTCACTAGCAACTGGTGACCGAGCATGATTGGCTGTAGGGGTTCTAAACCACCTCATGAGGATACTTACCACGCTTGTATCCAGGTACAACCCCAACTGCACATCTAAGAAATCAAAAGCTTGATCACCAAGTAAGCAACAGCTTGACCCACAAGCGAGCAACAGCTTGACCAACCATCAATCCAAGTATCTGAACGTCGATCCTTTTCCTTGCTGGGACTTCACAGTCATCTCGCCGCCGTGTTTCAGAACGATCTGATGCAAGCGCGTGTTCTCCAACAAATCACGGAGCCCAGCGGCCAAGCAACCAAGCAAGGACGGAAGCAATCAAGAAAGCAAAATGTCAACCAAGCAAAGTAAGCACAGTTGAGGCTGGGCCAACAAGACCGTTCCCAGGGCAGGACCACTAGCAGAAATCCAGAACGAGAAATTTATTCAAAACTGACCTTGTTTTTTAACGTTTTCCTGCCCCAACTTAGCTATAGGGGGTTCGCGACACAGACTTGTGAGATTTTTTTGCCGGTTATTAGATATTGGCCATTCACTCAGAGCCTAACTATTCGGGGGGCCACTCAGCAACCATGGTTCGCCATAAGTAACTGCTATCGGTCATTATATCCTTACTCCCAACGCATCCCAGAATCAACACTTTAAAATACATCAAAGTACTGTACCTTGCCTTCAACTTTCAACGGGACTAATGTACCCCATCTAAACCACCACTCAAATTTCAACCACTAGAATCCATTTACAGCAACCATGACTAATTAACCACCATCATGAACAACCACATTATACAACTATCAGCCATCAACAACCAACATCAACCAATAACCATCAGCCATCACCCAAATGAACAGCCATGAAATATGCCATCTGCCATCATTAGCCAACAGCCTCATCTTCCGAAAGCATCACCAGTCCGACGCCTCGCGACTGATGGCTAAGCCTAAGCCCAGGCCGCCGTAGCGACGGCTCTCGGAGACGTCCTGGGTGACCAGCGAGGCGTGACGAAACGTCCGACCACGATTTCGAGGAGTGAAATCCACCAGTCATAACTAAACCATTCGATTTTTATTCATCAATCTACCAGTAGATAAGCTGATTACCACCATTTGTACAGACAACAGCTAACATGTTAGTTTCATGATGTATGGCTTGCAACATGATGATTTAGCTGTAACAATGATGGTGAACTAGCTAATTGATCATGTTTCAAACCATAAATCACCAACAGGAATTAGGTTCCAGTGAATGTCATGTGCTTCTTCATTTGATAAGTTTTTTTTTAAACCATTTAGTATCATTCAAAACGTGGTAATTATGTACATTGGTTGGTGGGTATGAGCCTGATGATGTCAATCAATTAACCGGCTCCTTAAAAATGTGAACTTCCAAGGTCAGTCACACCATGGGACAGCATGAATCGCTTGCGACGTGACCGACCAGGCAGCACTGTAGCACTGTCCTCCTGATCAAATGGTTGGAAGATCCTCTCGATGTTTTGCGATGAGATGCCGATACCTGTTCTGCAGAGACCCTTCAGTTAGTTAATTTAGGTTGTAGCGAGGGTAGCTACCAGGCAAAGGGTAAATAATATACTAACGAATACTAACGATATACCACTTGGGGTAGATATACTAACTGCTACTTAGGGTAGATATGACTATTTTCAGGCAGGTCGTATTCACGTGGGTCATAAATTACGTAACTACAATGTCGCAAGGACTTACAACTACTATTCAAATTGAGGAAATAAAAAGTGACCTAGTGGTTAACAATAGGGAAATGATGGACCAACCATTCAAAAATGGTTTTGACGGTCAACAATCGTTAACGGAACAACCACTCGAAATGACCAATTCATTGAACAATCAATAGTCAATGATCCGTGTTGGGTCACAATCACCAAAGTGAAAGCTGTGCACTTGGATGCGCAACCATGGATTTAAATCCTACAAGGTAGCTGAACTGACCCCGAACTAGCCGTGGTTAGTTTCAACTTGTGATCCCGCCCAGGGATGCGTTCTCCAGGTCGCACTTTGATTGGCTTGAAGCGAAATTGGTCAGTTCACCCTGAACGCCTGGTGCACCATCACCAACCATTATTTCAAGGGCGCTGGTTACTATCCCCCATGATTGACGCTGAAACTCTTGAACAGCCTCGCTTATAGTTGGTTCCCATATATCCATATACTATCTGTTTGTTCCCTATGACTGTTGGATTGTAATGTTGAGTTGCTTAGTCGTTAATTTTGTTAACAAACGGGGGTTGGTTTACAACATGCGTTTTGCACATCCATGGTAAAATCATAATACCTTTCTTCCAAACTGAGCACACTGCTCCAAACACCGTTTTTTCAACATTTCCCCAGGCGCTTTGTTTCTCAGCAGCATGATTTGCTGAAGATATCAGCAACCTTGTGTTGCTTACTGCTGTCATCTTTGTCCTTGTCCTTTTTCGATTTCTCATTGGTTTTCTTGTTCCTTTTGTTCTTGGATACGTTCGTGTCTGAAGCCTCTGTCGTCGGCTTTCTCATATGCGCAGCTAGGTTTTCACATTTCACTAGGTTTAGGAATTTCACTAGGCTTCACTAAGTTTAGGAATTGCACTAGGTTTTCACTAGGGCTTCACTAGGTATATGAATTTCACTAGGTTTTCCCTAGGGTTTCACTAGGTTTATGAATTTCACTAGGCTTCACTAAGTTTAGGGTTTGCACTAAGTTTTCACTAGGTTTTCACTAGGTTTTCACTAGGTTTTCATTAGGTTTTCACTAGGTTTTCACTAAGTTTTGGGTGTTGGTGATTAACGCCTAATTTTCACCTAAAAACGCTGCAATACGCTTCTTTTAATGAAATTCAGACTGTCAAAACGCTTCTTGGTTTTCTGATTTGGTATTTTTCCAGAAACTTAATGAATTCACTGGGTTTTTACTAGGTTTTCACCAGCTTTCACTACGTTGAAGAATTTCACCAGGTTTTCAATAGGATTTAAGAATTTCACTAGGCTTCACTAAGTTTAGGAATTGCACTAGGTTTTCACTAAGACTAAGGTTAGGAATTTCACTAGGTGTTCACTAGGTTTAGGAATTTCACAAGGTTTTCACTAGGATTTTACCAGGTGGTGACTAGGTTTACGAATTTCGCTAAGTTTTCACTAGGAATACGAATTTCACTAGGTTATGATGCCTTATACTTATGGTTATGATACCTCTTACTAGGCGCGTTGGTGTCTGAAGCCTTTGTCGTCGGCTTTCTCTTTGGTGCTAGGTTTTCTCTCATTAGGTTCGGACATCTCACTAGGTTAGGTTCAGGATTTCACTAGGTTTCCTTTGGGATGGCGATGATGATGATTACGATGCTTATGCTGACTTATACCTTTGGAAATGCAAGTGGCTTCCAACTCTATCAAATGACCTAAACTGCTGTAAGCCAACAGCGAATTCTTGAGCCCCAAATTTATGAACAACGATTTCACCAAACTTTTAGGGGTCAAAATGCAACAAGCGTTTTACACATCCCAGTCAAAAAGATCAAACGCTTCTTTGAAACTTAACTTCAAGGAGGGGCCGAAAACGCTCAGCAAGCAACTTAACAGATTGTAAAATGCACCAGCTAGAATCTACAATCAATTATTGATGCACTCCTGACCCAGCTCGCCAAACCAATTCTCGGCACTCCATTTTGCGATCCCACTGGAACCAATGTTTCAGTGCTTTCAACCGCCCCATGGTCAGCTCAACAAAAAGCTGTAGCCACATGGGCATGTGGCGAACAGCTGGGCCCCTGATGTCGTAGTTCTGGCTGGTTGGTCATCCAATTTGATAAATTTGGCTCCAATTGTCAGTGCAATCCACCGGTGAAAGGTCACCCTCTTACAGATCATCACCTTGAGTTTTTTGTTCCCTGTACTGATTTACCGAATGACCTACAATTGCTAAAGACAACCAATCCCCTACACTCATGGTGGGTTGATTCCCATCATGGCTTAATAAGCCACACCAGCCGCCGTGGCGAATCAACCAACCAACCTCACCCGCAGAGGCACCTGTATCTTTCACGTCAATCATCACTTGCTGCTTGGTTTCATCGTAACTTCCGCAAACCGTAATGCTGCCCTCATGCGTAAACCTGCCCGCACGGGTTTCCTCACAACGGTCCCGTCCCAGGTCTCCAAGCCCCAGGCTGCCGTGAGTTCAGGGAAGGCAGGCAAGGTTCGCCCTCAACGCGATGTGTCATAGCTATTGCCATGGTAAGTGGACCACTGAAGCGCAGAGGTGAGAAGTTGACCAAACAAACCCAGCTGATTCGGAAGTTTCTTCTTCTTCGGGGATGTGAAATTATGAAGAAAATGCACGAACACTAATTAAAATCGCCGCAAGCTTCGGAAGTTTCCAAATTGCATATTGCTTGAGGCCAGGTTGTCTCAACCACTTCCACGAGTCCCTCAACACATCTACATGCTACATCATCGCTACACTGGTGAACGTTCCAACAATGGGAAAGTAGCTCAGTAGGAGCTAAATATCACTCACTACAGGACTTACAATATCCCTTCCCAATATCAAGCTGCGCCCTTCCCTTTCAGTCTAGATTCCCTACTCATTCCAGGGTTCTGGAGGTCTGACATTTTCGGTGGAAGGGCATCATCAGCCACCCACTTCCATCTACAGCTGGCTGTGGGCTTCAGCGCTGTTGGAAGACTTGATCACCGGGAAATCCTGCAGGGCCCCCCCCCCAACAAAAGATCAATTTATTTGTTGGAAAATGCTGTCAAATGCTGGAAATTGCTGGAAATTGACCCAACCATGATCACTTGGGACGTGATGAACCATTGATTGCCCATGTCACCAGCCATTGAGCTGGTAAATGTTCGGGGGGGTTAGGTTTATGGCTTAATATGGGTCCATCGTTTTTCATACCAGCAACCAATTAGTATCACAGTTGCATCACCATTGATGATTCTAGGCTCGACCTTTGACCAGGTATGGTTTGATTGTCTATCGCCAACTAGGGCTTAGATGAACCCACCTAGATGACAATCACATAGGTATCACCACCCCGCACTTCCCACCTCTGTCTTCAGGTTGCTCCTTCTGGCTACCTATGTCTATCACCTACTTCTTGGGTTGGTCTAAAAGCGGCCCAAAGTGACCGGTGGTTTCCCTCATTGCCATGAACATGGATGGTTAGTTTGTACCACCATGGCTGTGGACAAACCCACTCATGGCTAACTACAAATGGTGATCAACCACTACTAAAACAATGGTTGATCCTTTCTGGTCGACTAAATCCCTTGGTCCAAAACCATGGTTGTTACTTACTAAGCTCTTACTCATGGTAGTAGTAAGGGGAAGTAACCAATACTAACCAACTTCAAGATGGTTGTTGCTACTCAGCCACTGCCATACGCAACTAACCTCCTTGCACCCGGGAAAGCCAGCTCTACCAGCTTCGTTGCCACGCCCCCCCGCGCTTCATGGCGTTGGTGACCAAGTTGTAGATCACCTGCGTCACACGATACGCGTCCGCCACGATCACGGGCAAGGGCTGAGTCACCAAGTTCTGCAACTTCACACCTGGTGACGAAGGCGATGGTTTCATGATGATTAGTTGATAGTTCAATGATGATGAGTTTGAGGGTTGGATGATGCTAAATGATGGTCAAATTCTATATATTTTTCATAATTCGGAACAGGTTAAACATGCGAAGTAGTGGTTAAACTCTATTCACATGTGGTGAAACTAATTTAAGTTCCTTGCAAGGTGAAAGTGCTACTCACCACGCCTTGCTACCAGTTTTGGCTACATGCTGCAAGCCGATTATTACTTCCTACTAGTTGACTACAACTGCTTACTGCGTACTGCCACTCACTTGTAAATATACTTCTGTTTACTGCTACGACTGACTTCTTTTCACTACTTGAAACTTTCTCATCTTCCTTGCTACTAGTGCTTGTATACTACTTACTACTTACATGATACCACTTGCTACGCCTGCCACTGGGGCCAACTCCACACCCTGGCAGCGCGCAAGCGAGCGCTTGCACGCGCCTGGTGAAAGTGCATGAGAACGGACCTCCCCACTGGAGTTGTGACACAGGGTGATCACCTCCTCCACGATGTTCCTCAGAAGTCCCATGTTCATCAGCACCAATAGACATACAAACATAAAGAGAAATGACTATGCATATATCAAGGATCATTTCAAAGGATAATGATATGTGAGAATCATGATCATTTTCACAAGTATCAGTATCACTGGGTCGGTTGATGGGAAAATCCACCTTGGAAACCCTTGGTTCAATATTATAAGGGTTTCCCGCTGATTTTCCCATCAACAACGCCTGGGACAGGAGTGTCAGTATCAATAAACACCCGTGGACGTAGAATTGTAATAGATGAACCAAGGACTATAAATCATTCCATATGAGTCACCATGGTTACATGCTAACCATGGCAAGAGTCACTGGGAGACCCCCGTGCCTGCCCCGGGCCGCCAAGAGTCTGAAGCTGCACCTGATCTTTAGACATGCGCATCTTCCGGTCGTGCACCAAAACGGACCTGGTGCCGGGGCCCTTGCATAGCACCGCGGTTAGCCAGGGACTGGCTGAAGTGGAAGGATCCAGGGCTTGAGCCAGCTAGGTGGATCCCAGCAATGCGGTTGGATGCCTTTTACAATGATCCTATACTATACCAGCCAGGTAGAATGGCAAATGGCGAATCCCACAGCCAGGCTGGCAAACTGGTAGCCTGCGACCATGAAACCTGATGATTCCCGGGAGGTTTTCTAATCCAGTATTTCTGGGAAAGGGTCTGCAATGAGCCAACTGTGCCCGGTCAAGTATCGCATTAGTCAATCATCACATCAAAACGCTTGAAACATCCTGATTTGCCACCCTCCTATGCCACACCCCCGACGCAACAAAGCTGCACATCTTGAAAGGTTGCGCTGGCCGGTGAAAGCAGGGTATGATACTGGCAAGGTGTTGACAACCGATGTGCCGCCGAGGTGCTGAAAAAATGAATTGCTCTAAAACAAGGAATCCATTGGGTGCGGGTGATGCCAAACACTTGAGCAAAAGGATGGCAGCTCAATAATTTCAAACATGGACATGTATCCTATTGTTGATTCTTTGCTGTCTAGGTCCAACACTGCGCTCCACAAAACTCTCAGTGAGGGCAACCATTGACTGATGCTTTTCACCAGCCCTTTCTGGCCTATCTCACCCCGTGGGCCCCCATAAGCAAGTGCCAAGTGGATCCAAGTGGCGCATCCATGATGTTGCTCACCATATCCAGCAGTCTGGCTGCACAGTTCTGGATCATCGACAAGGGTCTCTTGACGCTACCGGGCACCTGCCAGACCATAGGGCTCGGTCCCAAGAGCGCAGATTTGCATCGGGTCTGTGGGGATTTCATGGAGGTAAGGGATAGTCATACCAAGAATTACCAAGAATAATGACCATTGTTGCAAACTAGCAAGATACAAATGCAGGCTTCAGAAAAGTCCTTGGCAGGTGGTGAAGTTTTGGAGAGCGCTGAATCCATCAAAGCGCGACCCTCCAGATATATTTATTTTTTGGGGGGGGCAACAAAACCACAGGGCATATTGAGCTGGTGAAAGTGGGTGTGGCTTATGTTCGCTTTCCCGTGAACGCTTGTTGCCACGGTCTCATTCTTCGGGGAGTTCTCCTAATTGTGGTTGGACATACAATGAGATCAATGAGCTTCTCCCAGGCATCGCCATCCCTTTGTTTAGGCATGATCTCTCCCGAAAAATGGATCGGAACTTGACTGTGCTTCAGTGCATTTCAACAGCAAGGTGCCAAAATCGACAGCACGTGCGTCCACCTCCAGCGACAACTCTACATCCAAAGTTCAGCAAGGCCGAAATCTAAATGCGCCAACAACACACGTCTCACGGGCCGCTGATGAAGCTCCCCTGTGTTGTTCCACCAGCCGGGCTGCTGCTATTTCCCAACCAGTGCTCGTAATCGCTGCGAATCATCACTCACGATACCATGAACAATGTTTAACCATCGTGATTCGTCATCAGCCACATTCAACCACTAATCATCGCCACTATTCACCACTATGACTCATCACCCCCGGGTGTTTCTCAACCAGCCCTTGCCCCTATGGATACACCGCCCCCAACCAGCCCCAGTGGATGCACCGCGCCCCTGGCACCTCGGAGTCCTCCATCAGGCTGCTACTGAGACCGGTGATGCCATGCAGGGGCGACTTCAACTCATGGCTCAGCATGGCCATGATCGAAGCCTTTCGCTCCTCCAGATCCTCCCAGGGCGCTTCGCACATCCCCGGGCACCTGCAGTTCTTTGAGAAGAAACGCATGGTTCAATAGTGGAAATGGTGATGGTTACAATTGGATTTATAAGGATGGTTAAGGATGGTTGGTGATGGTTTGTTGTTGTGTGATTCGTTGCTAATAATCAGGCAGGGATGGTGGTTACACGCGACTACGGATTGTCCGCTGCCTATGGTAGATGTTTTTTGGGAAGGGTGGATGGGAACATGTGGAAGCCGAGGCGAGAACTGTTGCGTTTGCTTTGGTTCCAAGGGGGTCCCAGTGGCCGACCCTTTTGTACACTTCTGTCAAGCCAGTTGTCCCTTTTTCTGGTGCCGTTGAAGCAATTCCTGGTCCTGGCAACCTTACAAGCGTCCACCGCTTGATTATGATTAGTTATGTACTCCTGGTAGACCCATCTGCTAACCCTCGTGGTTCATGGCGAATCGCTCCTGAGCTAGCTAGATTGGGAGGGGCGGATGATTTTGCTCGATCTACCATCCTTTGCACTTGTTCTGCCCAGCTTTCCACCCTTTTTTGTTGGCTGATACAACAAACTCTCATTCGATGTGCAAGCCACTGAACAAGCATGAATCATGCCTTCTGCTGTTGAAACCGCCATGGGCCATCTGGTGGTCTTTCAGTTGGTTCAGAACTCGGCAAGCCACCTGCAGCCGTCCAAGGCCACATGCAGGAGCACCACCTGGAATGCTTGTCTTTCCGCAACTTGTGAAGTGCTTCTGGCTTGAAGTACTGGACAACCCCAGGCTTTTCAACCCATTTTGCTTCCAGTTTCGAGTCATCTCCCAACAGTCTAAAATGAATAGAGGCTAGCAACGATTTATTACTATAGCCACCCCACAACTTCATGGTCGATTTCCCAAGGCCAGTGTCCCCACCCAGTCCTTGAGCTTGGTGATGTCTTGCCCGATGCAAATGACTCCGATGGTCTGCCCGGACACGGCCAAGGTGTGGGTCACCGTGAGCAGCAGAGTGGCCACCACGTTCTCCACGCTATCCACGAGGCCGATCTCGAAGAGCTCCGCCGAAGAGCCGTCCTCCACCTCCGCCAGGGTCCGCTCCACGGCGTCCTGGGGCAGGGCTTGTCATCACTGGGGATGAGTTTTGGGGCCGTTCCCATGGCCAAATCAATGACGGACCAGTGTCAAGGCAAGCCATGAAGCATCAATGAAGCATCCATGAATCCTCAACACTTGAAGAGTTTCAGCTCCCATGAACCGCCCCCTAGATCCCCCGCGCAAACGCAGGTGAGACATGGTGACACATGGATACCCATCACACAGGTGTCCTTCATAGCCTTCTTGGATCGCTTGCACAGAACGCTGAAGATGGGTTTGCCTACGCCAGGTGAAGCTCAAGAGATCTAACTCGGCATCTCAATGTGGCTAGCAACTGGTGGTTAAACTCATGGGTTAACACCATCAGTTTTAGATTATGCGGGGTTGTTCCCAACAACTTGAAATCAAATCTATGTATGCGGGGCTACGTTGGCTGTCCTGGGTCAAAATGGGAATTGGCCATTCAACATTCAACTGATCAATATGTGAATGTGTGAAAAAATGTTGCGATGACATTTAGACTGAAAGGCGATACACGCTTGTCTGCAGCCATGGTATGCAAATGGAGACTTTGCGTGGAGCAACTAACCAAATTCGAGAAAAAAACATCCACCTTTTCATAACGACACGGCAGGGCTGCATAGATCTCAGAATTGGCCCCCCCGTGGGCAGATTGTCTTCTTACTGCCGGAAGAGCTTGGAGCTTTCAGTGAGCCACCGCTGTCCAAACTCAAATTGGAACCAGCTCCCGAGCACATCTGATTACGTGGACGGCGCCTTTCTCTCTGCCCTGCCTTTGCAATTGGGACCGAGAGTTGGGATAGCCAGGGCACTGTTCGGTCGTCTGTCTGGTATTCGCGGAAGATCGTGGCCAGGGGCGCCACATCAGTTCAGGCGACAAATGCTCACAGCCCCCGCGCAATCAGATTCGAACAGTCCACGGCCCCTTTCTGCACAGCTTTGAAGCACTCCTGCGACCTGTTCTCAGGCCCAGGGCCCAGCGTTTGAACCCAGGCACTTCCACGAGCAGAAACAACAAGGCCAACGGACAAACAACGCACAAAAACGCGAACATCACCATGAAACAAAAAAAGGAACAGCAGCAGCAACAGCAATAGCAACAACAACAGTAGGAGCAGCAGCAGCAGCAGCAGCAAAAGCAACAACAAATCGCATCATGACTTCATCTCCACCAACCCCTCTTTTGCTGCAGGCTACCTGTTCTGGTAACTTCCGCGGTGTGCGGTCAATATGTTAGCACATAATTTCCGATGATAACATACTGGGTATGATGAGTCAATGAGCTGATTTCGAAGGCATTGTGGGGCACAGGTGAACGAGTGAGGTACAGGACGGTAAGCGATAACATCTTCAACATCTACCTGTTCAATTTAAAAACCAAAAACTGATGTTCATTGTAGCGCACCTCCAGATCGCCATGACACAAGAACCAACGAAATCAATTTTGGGGTGTCAATCATACGAGCCGATTCAATGCCGAAGGATTCGTTCAAGTCACCACAGCCGAAAGATTGGGGGTTGCCGGAAATGCACGAACAGCCCATGAAAAAAGAAAGGTTCATAAGAAACATGTTCTCCAAAATTGCTCCGATTGTTTGGGGGAAAGAAATCACCGTATACAAAAGATCCATCTACAAAAATACCAATAACAAAAATACCAAAAGATCCATCTACAGAAAATCACCGTATACAAAAACCAATCGTCTCGTTCTGCATTTCTCGTCCATGTTCGTCCTGTACCGACGTAGTCACGCGCTGACCTTACGCCGGTGCCACGAAGCGATGCAGCACCAAACTTTCAACGGGGAAAGCTCTCCCAAATGATGACTGTCTCACTTTTGAAGGCAATTTCAAAGAGTTGGGGACCAACAGTCTAGAGCAAAAAGTGCCCAATTTGCGCATTTTAATGCTGAGACTCTTTACATGTGTGTCCACAATATCCATATCTACCTAGATATGTTTGTTTCGTTGTGCATCTGCAGAATCAACAGCCCATCTGCTAACAGAGCAGTGTGCACCTACATGAGGAGATATTCTGTGGCTGCTGCAAACTATTCCAAGCTGCTGTAGGTTCCTCAGTGCCCTACCATTGGGCATGGTGAAGTTGATCTGCTGCCCAGCAGTCGCCCCAGTGGGGACGGCCACCTGGAAACGCGGCGCTTCAGCGGGAGCCATTGGAGGCGGCAGTCTGAGCCCACCTTCTGAATTCATAACAAAAATTGCCAAGCACGACCAGTTCGTGGGCCCAACTGCAACAAATAAAGCTTGCGGCACATTATGCCAATAAACTCCCAGAAAAAAAAAACGCAAGGTCCACCGACAACGCAAATGAAAAACATGAAAGCCAAGACGGCATCATGTGATGCGGCTTTCAACACAGGGCACCCTCAGGATGTGGTGGCCAAACATTTGAAAATAAACCCACCATGAGAATAGTACACCGCCGCCAGAAAACAACAATGGCCAGGGAAATCATCTCTGCCTGCCAATGGCGCAAGCCCAAGCAGCTAGCAGCACTGCAACAGTTGGCTATCATGGCAGAGAAAAAATGCGTGTTCAGGCTAAGCCTTTGCTTGAATCTTTTTTGCGCCGACCATGCCTTGATTGTCTTCTTGGTGTGAACTGAAGCGAGGGATCCGAAGTCCAAAAATAAAAGCGCTTTCAAGCCACCTGGGGCCTAGAGGTATCTGGGGGCCAACTGGCCTGTTTCAAAGCGCGATAACCCTAAGTCTCGAAATGACCTAAATTTAGGTAACCAAGAATTTAGGCAATTTCGATGAATTTACGTAAAAAATTTAGTAAGGCAAATTTACGTAAATTTTTAGTAAGCTTACTAAATTAAATTTAGTAAGCTTACTAAATTAATTTAGTAAGTCACCTAAATTTTGGAAGGTCAGAAATCATGATTTTTTTCAAAGATTTTGCTGTAAAAAAAGGTGTTTTGCATTCTGTGTATTTGAATTTTGCAGATGCAAAAACAGTCTTGCGGACCACATTTTGAGACGACATGTTTGCAGACATTGTGTCTTTACTTGAGATTTTTTGAACTGAAATATCTTTACTTGTGACATGGCAGGCAGCAAGTTGTTGATGTTTTGTTTTTTGCTTACTCAAGTGAATGCACTCAATCAAATCGCGTTCAGGGAATGCTCCATTGATTGCCTCTCAAGTAAATGCAAAAGCAAAAGAAAAATACTTCCAGTAGAATGCTACAATAATTCTGACTCAAGTAAGTGCTCAAGTAAAGTGGCTTTCAGTGGAATGCACAAGTAAATCTGTCTCAAGTAAAGGCTCAAGTAAAGTGGCTTCCAATGGAATGCACAAGTAAGTCTGATTCAAGTAAGTGCTCAAGTAAAGTGGTTTCCAATGGAATGCACAAGTAAATCTGTCTCAAGTAAAGGCTCAACTAAAATATGTCCAGAACTCTGTGAAACTTTAGAACAAGTATTATAAATCATATTAAGATGAAACCTTTCATTCTCTTAATCATTACAGAAAAACTGCTTTTACTTTTGGTTTACCAATCCAATATCTTATGATTCAAAATTGAACTGACATGAATATATTCCATCGAATTTTGTATAACCTCTTGGATTTTGATTTATGAAAATATCAAAAAAACTTGAAAAATATGATCAAAATTGATGCATTTTTAATGCACTTTTGGTGCACTTTTGATGCACTTTTTAAAAAGTGCATCAAAATGATGCACTTTTAACTGTTTTGATGCACTTTTGATGCACTTTTAAAAAGTGCATCAAAAGTGCACCAAAAGTGCATCAAAAGTGCATCGAAAATGCATCACTTATTTATATTTTTTTACAAAAGTATACAATTTTTTCTGGAAAATATTGACTGAACACATGCCTGAAGGAGATAAGACTGAATGAAACACATCTCAAATAAGTGCTCATCTCAACTTATTCCAATTGCATGCTCATACAAAAATGACCCAAGTAAATATTCATGTGAACCTGTCTCAAGTAAAGCAGCCTTTTTTTTCTGGAAGAGCCGAGTGCACTGTGGTCACCTTCTAGATCTTCGTCTGGACATCAGGCCCATCATTCATTTTGAAATACATTTACACTAAACCATTTAGAAAACATTTGATAATTTGGACAGTCGAACATTTGGAGACATTGTGGCCAAACCAAGGAGATTTTTTTGTACTGAGGCAAGATTTATTTGAGTTTGTGTATATTACTTGAAGCATGTTGACCAGCAATGAATCAGACATCAAGTAAACCCAACAGTGAAAACAAAACACCTGTAAGTCAACCAAGAAATTTACTTGAGCTGCGCTGCCTTTACTTGGGATTTACTTGAAACTGACAAGTTTTTTTGACATGGGATTTACTTGAGACTGATTAGGCTTTTTACTTGAGACTTTCTTGAGAATGATTAGTTTTTTTCTTTGGGAATGATTTCAGATTTATTTTTATTCATTTGTCAACAATATATTGATACATTTTGGCTAATTTTCTACAAATAAATTGATGCATTTTTGCTGCAATTCTACAAATATTGTGATGCAGTTTTGATGCATTTTGAAAATGGTATGATGCACTTTTGATGCACTTTTGATGCACTTTGAAAATGGTGTGATGCACTTTTGATGCACTTTTGATGCATTTTTAAAAGTGCATCAAATTTAGTAAGCAAAGCAATTTACGTAAATTTTTCACCTAAATTCATCAAAATTATTAAATTCTCAAAATACCTAAATTTAGGTCATTTCGAGACTTAGGGTAATGCAAAGGAGATTTGTTCGCTGAGCACGTGCAGAGGGCACCGATGTTCAATGATAACTTGTTGAAAGGGTGCCAGAGAAGTGAATGTTTGAGTGCCTTTAAAGATGAAGCTACATATGTCGGCGTGACCGACGTCCGCCAGTTCAGCAATCGGGACACGGATCTGTTGGACCTCGTCTGGCTCGGCCGTTGTAAGCATGGGCATTGCAAGGCTCGGTGTACTGCAGTTGTGGCCCAG
>VSDK01027963.1:29313-79474 GCA_009767595.1 Symbiodinium kawagutii
AAAACTAGAGGCAAAATGAATATAATACCCTATTTTAAAAAAATGAAAAAAAGCAGCGGCACCAGTAGCAATAATGATAATAGTAGCAACAACAAGCGCAAAAGACACGCCCTGTTCGGAACCCGGCGCGCCGGGTACTCGGAACCTGGCGCGCAGGCCGTGCCAGTGGTCATGTGATGCAGAAGGATTGGATCAGAAATTGTAGCTGCGGAAAAAAAAACAGCAGCAGCAGCAGCACCTGCAACAAACAGTAGTAATAACAATTCAAATATCAAAAATAGGAATAAACAAACTAGCAGTAATAACATGAATGTTTCAAAAACATAATAATAGAAAATGCCAGTACCGGCAGCAGCAATAGTAGCAGTAGCAACAATAGTAATAATAGTCACAATACTACTAGTAGTACTAAAAAAAATACCAATAGTAGCGGAAGCATGACAATAGTCATAATGGCAGCAGCAGCAACAATAATAGCAGTAATAGTCGCAGCAGCGGTAGCAATAGTAGTAATATAATATTGATCATAAAGGCAGTGCCAGCAACAGTTTTAGCAGCACCAGCAGCAGCAGTAGCAATACTAGAAATAGAGTAATTAGTAGCTGATTCCCGTCTGAGAAATTAGATTTCTTGCCAGATTTCTTTCAAAACTAATGTCTAAGCACCCCAAAAAAAACTGCCAAAGTGGAAAGTGCCACGGCCATCTGTCGAATTTCCGACGGCACACGCGAACCTAAACATGACGCGACACGCAGCAGCAAGCTGTGCTCTTCCCAGCTTCGCCGCTCGCTTCAGGGCGCCACAGATTGCGCCATGGAGACGCTGAGGTGCTACAAACTCAAGCTGAGTGGAAAACGCAGGCTGAACACAAATGAGGAGGAAACAGCAAATGGGTTGGCGTATGTGTGTGTGCGCGTGTTTCCGGTCAGTTGCCCCGCGTATGTGGTGTGTGTATGTATGGTGTTACGCGTGGGTGTTGTCTGCGTGCGTGCGTGTTGTCTGCGTGTGTGCGTGTGCGCAGGTGTGCGTGTTGTGCATGTGTGTGAAATTCATGTGTGTGTGTGTGTGCGTGTGTGGTCCCTGTATGTGTTACGAGCGCGCGTCTTTGTGGCACGTGTGAATGGTTGCGCGCGTGTCTCCGTAGATGCCTTTCCTTTTTTCTGTTTTTTCCTTTTGTTGTGCAGCGCGTATGTATTGACATCTGCTACGCGTGCTCTTCAGTCGAAACGTCACAGCTGGCACAACCGCAGAGCTTGTTGGCAACTGCTGCCGTGAAAATAGCACATACATAACAGCATCCAAAACTATGGGCGAAACAGCCGGCACATTCAACTACATCTTTTAAACTGGGAACGACCCTGTTATGAGTAGGAGATTATTGTTTTAAAAAATCGTAGGATGCTACAGTTGAAAAAAAGGATCACACGTAGTCTGAAATCGGCTTTGACTAATAGAAGTCCCGTTCTTCACGGGTCACCATGGTCAGCAGGATCTAAAATGGCTCACAGTGGTTAACAAGACCTGGAAATATGTTTCAGATTGTAAAACACATATGTCACATATACAAACAATTACAAGCATTTTAAGCTCTCATTCATTCCAACTCCTAAACACACATTGAACATCATAGTTTACTTATATAACAAAACAGTTCAAATATATATGTAATAGGTAATCAAAAAAAACACACCAACATGTCTATACATATCTATGGTATGTGTGCCTCCATGTGTGTGTCTCTCTCTCTCTCTAACCGGTCGCGGGGGCACGTCCAAGTAGCCTGCGATGCAAAAGGTACCTAAAACATCTTGTGTTTCAGCCTGGAAGCCCACCAGCCACTCTCTGACCAGTTTTGCAAATGAATTGAACTGGTGGTGGTCACAAAACCAACTGGGTCATAGCTGATTTGATAATTCTCCCCGCAGCATGCCCCAACTAGTTTCCAATTAGTGGCAGTTACCAACCAAACAACCAACCAAGCAACCAAGCAACCAAGCCAGCAAGCAAGCAAACATGCAACCAACCAACAAAGGGATTAATGGGATTTGCCAGCCAAAGCATTTTACACCACCGATCATCACCAACAAATCAACCCTTCAAACGCGCGTTAACGCGCACCTAGGAGCTCGGTCAAAGACATCCCCGTGCGTTCCACCAACCAACTGTTCCTGGGCCGGGACATGGTAACCCTGGGACGGCCAACCATCCCAACAACAGCAGCGCACGCGCATTGTTGTAGCATGACCGGGTGGTATCTCTCTCGTCATTCATGTTTATTTCCTCGGCAATTTTCGATTCCTTTGGGCAATCAAATTCAAGAATCCAAACATGAAAGGGATTGTTGGTTTCATCCAGCGCCCCATGTGTTCAAAATCCAATCTTGAACCAATTCTCAGGACGCTGCTTCACAGATTGGTTGGCAAGCTATCCCCGTTGGTGACAGGAATCCCTATCCTTTCGTGGCTCAGCCATCCCCAGCACAGGTGGTACAACCCATGGCCGATCAAGTACCGTCGATCCCACGACCACCAGACCCACTTTTACCCGCTCTGAGCTGTTTGCGCATTGAGCATTTTAAGGTTCAATGTGATGCTAATACATTCTGATGAGGAAATTTAACGCTTAATTTGATATGCTCATTGCAAATTTTGAACAGCCGTGCATCACTAGCTGTTGAATGCATGTCAATGGCTGAGTTTTGAATCCTGAGCCATCTGCGTTAACCTAATGATTGGCTAATGGCTGACTTGGAACAGCTATGATTGAGCATAGTATAAAATAGTATGACAACTAGTCGAACACAGTTTAACACCATTTGCATCAATTGACTATGCCTATGCTTCATTGACAGATGGATCTCCCACAAAAACAGAACATCAACGCGATCCAGGGCACCATCGAACCACGCGCAAGTCGAGGTCGAGCTCGAAGATCGGCGCATTGGCGGACTGAATCAAACCTGAAGCCCATATAGGTGTTTCTGAAAATAGGGGACCCCGAAAATCATCCAAGTTATCAACCAGCTATAGTATTCAACCTATCATCAAACATCCATTTTCGGGGGTCCCCCATTTTAAGAAACCACCATATTTACTATGTTGCCAGCACCTAGAGGTTAGCGAACTGGCGATTTTCGCCGAACAACAGGGTGATATCAACACAGTTAGCTCACCTAGGGGGACCGCCCTAGCATGAAACTGGTACCCTCAATTAACCGCTCTCCAACAGCTCGCTGCTCGTCTGGAAGCGCCGATGATCCAGCGACGTCGTTAGATGACCCAAGGGGGTAATCACAGTGGTAGATGCTACACGCTTCCCCTCAAACCGATCATTTTTTTGTGGGTCAGGTCAACATCTGCTTCGGAAACTATGCTTCGGAAACTATGCTTCGGAAACTATGTAACGGCCACTATGCTTCGGAAACTATGTAACGGCCACCATGTGTCTGAAACTATGCTTCGGAAACTATGGAACGGCCACCAAACAAGTATGCTTCTGAAACCATGGTGCTGAAACTAACAAAGGAAACTGAACATGCTTGCTTTTGCTTTCCATACTGCAACCTTGGTTTTCATGAATGAGTGTGCAGTATTGGAACCTGGATTGCTTGGCTGAATCACAGCAGAAATCCAACTCGGCTTATAGCCCACATCTGCAACAGGAATTTCCCCCCAGGGAACTCGGACGATGCACGCCTTCAGTCGTTAGCTTCCCCCAAGCTAGTTCCAGAGTTCTACACACATGCATACCTGCGTGCAGCTGCTTTTTGTCCGTCGGCTGTTCACTCTCGTCGTTGTCTGAGAGGACTACGGAAAACCTGCTGTGCCTCTGCTTGCGATTGCTTGGACAGGCCAACATCTGCTTCAGAAAGATGAGAATGCTTGTGATCATCGTTTGTGTGCCAGGCGAGGGCGGAAAAATTCAAAGGTAAGATTGCTTGTGATCATCGGTTGTGTGGATGGCCAGAGGGGGGGGGAATTTAAAGATGAAATTGTTTGTGATCATCGGTAGCATGCAAGGCCAGGGGGGGAAATTTAAAGATGAGATTGCTTGTGATCATCAATTGTGTGGAAGGCCAGAGGGGGGGGAAATTTGAAGATGAGATTGCTTGTGATCATCGGCTGTGTGGAAGGCCAGAGGGCGGGGAAAATTTAAAGATGAGATTGCTTGTGATCATCGGTTGCGTGGAAGGCCAGAAGGGGGGAAAATTTAAAGGTAAGATTGCTTGTGATCATCGGCTGTGTGGACGGCCAGAGGGGGGGAAAATTTAAAGATGAGATTGCTTGAGATCATCGGTTGTGCGCACGGCTGGGGGGGGAAATTTTAAGATGAGATTGCTTGTGATCATCGGTTGTGTGGAAGGCCAGAGGGGGGAAAATTTAAAGATGAGATTGCTTTTGATCATCGGTTGTGCGCACGGCCGGGGGGGAAACTTTAAAGATGAGATTGCTTGTGATCATCGGTTGTGTGGACGGCCTGCGGAGGAAAGTTTGAAGATGAGATTGCTTGTGATCATCGGTTGTGTGGAAGGCCGGAGGGGAGAGAAATTTTAAAGATGAGATTGCTTGTGATCATGGGTAGTGTGGAAGGCCAGAGGGGGGAAAATTTAAAGATGAGATTGCTTATCATCATCATCGGTTGTGTGGAAGGCCCGAGGGGAGAGAAATTTTAAAGATGAGATTGCTTGTGATCATGGGTAGTGTGGAAGGCCAAAGGGGGGGGAAAATTTAAAGATGAGATTGCTTGTGATCATCGGTTGTGTGGAAGGCCAGAGGGGGGGAAATTTAAAGATGAGATTGCTTGTGATCATCTGTTGTGTGGAAGGCCAGAGGGGGGGGAAAATTTAAAGATAAGATTGCTTGTGATCATCGGTTGTGCGGACGGCCTGCGGAGGAAAGTTTGAAGATTGAAGAGACAGCACCGGCGAAGTCCGCATGGGATTTGTTGGCTGAGCCGTAGTGGCTGGGGACTAGTTTCTGAACCGGGGCTGTTTTGGTGGCTGAGCTGTAGTTGCTGAAGCGGTTTCCTTAGTGGCTGAGCCGTAGTTTCTGAAGCGGGGCTGTTTTGGTGGCTGAGCCGTAGTTGCTGAAGCGTATCACTTTAGTGGCTCAGGCATAGTTGCTGAGACGCAGTTGGCGGTCTTTTTAGTGGCTGAGACGTTGTTGCTGAGACGTAGTGGCTGAGGCGTAGTTTCTGAGCCTTAGTTGCTGAGCCGTAGTTGCTGAGCCGTAGTGGCTGAGCCATAGTTTCTGAGCCGTAGTTGCTGAGACGGATTTCATTCGGGTCATTGGCGTCTCTGTGTTGGCACAGATCCATATATGCTGAACATATACCCTCGAATTCTTTCATGAGCAACAGCGAACAAGATGGCACCCAGGGTATCTACATATCCTTGTAATTCCCACCAGCATCCAAGTCAATGAAGATAGAACCTTTAAACAACACAGGTTTTAGGTTTTCAATCTTAATCGCTATAATCAACCAACTCCAACCAACTTTAATTAAGCAACTCTAACCGACTATAATCAATCAACTCTAACCATCTATAAAGAACCAACTATAAACACTTATATAATGCCAACCCTGGATTAATAAACCCCTGGTCGATTGATACGGGGTATCCCCCAGTTAAGCCAACTGGTTTCCTATCCAAATGCTAACCCCAAAATTTAGTAAACCTGTGGAATCAACCGTTATTGTGGCCATACCCTCACTTGCGCACCTCACTTGTCACTCACTTGCGCACTCTCACTCACTTGCGCACTTCACCCACCACTGGTCACTCACTTGCGCACTTCCACACCCAAAGCCTGCCTTGGGCACATGCAGGGCAGGACATGGGGTGGGACATGGGGTGGGGACATGGGGTGGGGACATGGGGTCGGAGAAGGGCTGGCCAAAGACTTCGTTCGGGACATGAAGGGGAGGACATGGGGTGGGACATGGAGTGGGACATGGGGTGGGACATGGGGTGGGCACGAGATGCATCGCCCAACGACTTCACTGGCGTTTCATGCGTCAGCCATTAGCTAGAACAATTCTTGACATGTCACATTCTCATTTTCAATGCTTTTTATCACAAGCAGACTTACGAGACTAGCCTATATTTCGTATATATTTATCTTTCCATTGCCATCTATGTTTCCTTTTGGAGAAAACCATGGTTCTGAGGCTCCATCTCCACAGAGCCAATACCCTACCGGAGGAAGCTGGGAGGTCATGCACATGTCACAAGTGTACAAGCGAGTGATACCTCAAGTGTACAAGCGAGTGACAACTCAAGTGTACAAGCGAGTGGTCGTCCGTTGTTGTTGGTCATGATTGTTGGTAATACCCCAATATCCAACAAAAGTTTATGACCTTTTATCTATGAACCATGTTTAACCACGCAAGCCACTACCCCATTATCAGTGGGTTAACATGAATTACAAAACATATACCTTGAGCCATATGGCAGTGGGTTCCCCTATCATTAACCAGCTCGTCTTCCCTATGATTGTTGCTTAGAACCCCCTCTTATTGGTTGGTTAATGTTGACCCATGGCCATATGTAACCACTATTCGCCTATAGTTGACAGGTGGCTTCCACCTATAACTCTACTACTATAGCCACCTGCCAACTCACCGGCTTAGCCGGTGAGTTGGCCCACCACCCAGGCAAATCAACGTACCCACTATGGGTACTAACCAGTGACGTGTAAGTGAACCATGATAAATGATAATGATGGATGATGGTGAATGATGGTGAATGATGGTTGTCAATCATGGTTGCTAACAAAATTAATCACTTTTAGATGTCAATCATCAGTCGATTATTGGTTGGTTACAGTATATCATATCAATATTAGTGGTTGAGGGTTAGACGTGGTAGATAGTAGCCACCATTGATCGATCATGAATGATTGTAAGCCCCATTTGAATACTTGCAACACCTCTATGACGTGCTTTACAAAAACTCTCTGAATCCTTCAGCCCTTCATTAGATTAACCATGCGGAAGCAAGTAATAACCACTGGCCGACCGTTCACCCTGCGAGGGCGCGCCCGTTCACCCTCCCAATGATTTTACACAGGAACAGCCAAGAACGGAACTCTGGGTTGTCAATGAATGTTAATGATCCTTTAGTACGGTGACGTGGTCAAGTATCAACCGCACGACTTATCCTTGGTTGATGGTTGTTATAATAGCAGGATAGCAGGTTGATGGTTGTTATAATAATCCCTTGGCCAATAGCAGGGGGTGAGCCTTGGCCAACCCCTGGCACCACTGCTGAACAGCCAGGTGGCTTTCCAAGCGCTCAGCCAGGTTTTCTGCGCGCATCTTTTCCTTGGGCGGCCAGGGCAAGCCGTGCGCTGCCGTTGCCCTGGCACTCAAGGGGTGAACCCTGCGGTCGCCAGTGTTTCAACCATGATATGATTGACCCTGCCCTTCCACTTACCTACGGTGACCATCCCTATGCCAGGGGTTCCATGGCTACCTACTATTTATAGAAGTGGCAAGTTATAACCCGACTAGCCATTCTTAACCAAAGTCATGTCATTCATAATTGACTGTGGTATCTTGTTGGCTTGTAGGTCCTAGGTCCCTTGCGAAAGGTTTTTTTACTGGCTATATGGTAAAATAATCACATCCCAAAATGGCCAAAAATCTAAGATAGTGGCTGTAAGCCACCCAGGTATGATTCAATATTTTGATCGGGGCCCCGGTCAACTGACCTCCAATGGTCATCAAAAAAGTTGTGGCTGAAACCACAGTTGTCACCAATGAAAAAATAAAAGATTCCTGATTTAAAATGAGGATACCCCCCAAAAAACAAAAATAAATCATTTGTTGCAATAAAGCAACCATTTTAGGGGTTCCCTGTTTGGAAAAACACCTATATTACCAGCCATGATTCCCGCTACGGAATCCTTCTGTCCTGACCGTCCATGGGGTACAGTAGGTACATGCAACGGATTTTCACATAGCTCGCGGGCGGGTTGGACCACATTCCGAAGAATGCTCTCAAATCGATCAATCATCCCAGTTCTCCAGTGGAAAGATTTGGCTGGAGACCAACGTGCAGCCAGCCACCTGGTCCGATGAGGTAGCAGCTCACACCCACGAAAGAGGTCATGATTTTGGCATGGGACATCCAGAACTGGCACATGAGCTGCAAGCTGCAGTTGTATAGATGAACTGGTACCCAACCCTAGGTGTCTATAATTGGCTGTATATATGCAATTGACTGGTGTTTGAACCACCCCCGTGAAAAATACTCAATTCATTTGCTAGTGATGAATTGCTAGGGAAAATAAAAAGGTCAATCACACCACCAACCAGATAAGCCAAGGAAAAAATCCCCAATGGCCACAATGCTTCATGACCAGACTCCATGGTCAACTCAGTGACATCTTGGCCGATACCTCAAAGCCGAGCCCGGACATGGCTGAGGGGTTAGACAACTTTCACAACGTTGGCTAGGGCATTAGAATGGCTAGTCATAGGGGATAGTAACCAGCAATAATGGGTAAACAGCTGCTGCCCCCAAAAAAATAATATTCTTTTATAAATGTAAAAACACAACCAGCCACAGCCACAGCCACAGCCACAGCCACAGCCACCACCACCACCACCACCACCACCACCTCAACAACCATGCCAACAACCACGCCAACAACAACAACAACAACAACAACAACAACAACAACAACAACAACAACAACAACAAGAAACAATCCAACTGCCCTAGTGCAACCGCTGCATCACCATCAACAACCACAACCTGCACATGATCTATGACAACAACCACAAATGGCAACATCACCAAAAATGAACAATACCGCTAGTGCCATGACCTGCAGCAACAAACACGACGACCAAAACTACCATGGCTGAGCAGCTTGCCTAGCAAAGCGATGACTTTCTAGTGGACCAGCTATGCTTGATAAACATACCGGGATGAAATGCTGCCATGACATGATTGTGATTATGGACCTCCCAGTAGGTAGCACCTCAAGCCTCAAGATGAACTTTCTTGGAAAAAAGCATGCAACCTACAAAAAAAATCCACAAAACCCGCCTGGCCACCCGACTCTTCAGCAAGCTATCTGGCTTCAGGATCTAAATTCCGGAAATTTGCTGGGAGGGACCCGGGGCATCTCCTTCAAAAGGGCATTTCACGCCCATGGTGATCTATGGCGGCTGGGGAGCATACAATTGCAGTTGCACTTTGTCGCGCGTGCCTGATTTACGCAAGTAAGAATGCAAATTAATTGTTAGCGAATGCTGACGCTTAAACATGATTTCTATGATTGCTTTTTTTCACATCGTTCCGTCGTGGCTCTGTTTGTCGGCAACATAGCAACAAACATATGAAATTGATTAAATGGACAAGTATCGAGCGAAGTAATTCTGGTGGATTGGTTCTACCCAGGTATGTTCGCACTGCGGCTGGTAGACCAATTCATGGAAAAGAACGACGACATCCACGACAACAACAGCAACAAGAAGAAGAAGAATTGCAGCAACTGGCACCACAAAACTCAGCCCAACCACAAGCTGGCCGTTCGCAGCAGCGCCAAGAGACATACAGCGCCTTTGATGTCACCCTTGGCAGTTCTCTGGCAGGTAGCGCTCACAGCCACCACGCACGTCTTCCCGAGCTGGCCGCTGAACTGCATCCTTGTTGCCCAGGGGCAGCACTGCCAGGAACCACATGAACAAAGCAAAAGCAGGAGCAAATATAAAAGAACTATGTAGGAGTATCACGTAGTAATGATGGTAGTGAAAGAATAGCAGCAGCAATGCTGGCACTATGAATAGTACATGGCTAACGAAAATGAGCAAGCCATATTGAATCACGATTGCTAGTGATTACACGGTATAGGAATTCAATGCTCAAACATTACCAACGGTTCGTTGAGAAACCTTTGCAATCACCCAGCATCATTCATCAGGGACGGTACCAAACATCAAACGCCGTTGTTGGTTTTGATCAACTGTTCGCATCGGCCATTGAGCACTGGGAAGCCGTATTGCCAATAAAGGAAAAATACTGGTTAGTGGTTTCAACCTCTATGAAAAACATTTGTCAACCAACCAGTTGTTAATAGTGGCTTGGGGATATGAAAAATACCAAAAACCACCAATTGGATTGTCAATAACATCATTAGCCACTATCATACCCACGAAGTGATGATTGCCAACCCTGGACCACGACTCTCCCATCAGTAGCGGGTTTAAAGTTGTTACAGTTGGACCTCCGAACCCCATCTTTCACCATCACCGTCCAGTCGCTGGTCAACAAATGCCCAGCTATCAACCTGCCTTGTGATTCACCAGCTACTGCCACTTGCTTCGGGCACTGGCAGCTCCTGGCCTGGCTTTCCCCTTTAAAGGGCCAGGGCAGGATACCGCCAGGAACCAGCACCAGCAGGTGGCCAGCACCTCCCCAGCTCAACGGCTTCGCGCATCCAAGGCTCTCCACGACGCCGGAGTCCTCGCCGGACAAGGTGCTTTGGAGCAACTGCCCCGCGTCGTTCCACCAACTCGTGGATTTCGTGGAGTAGAACTCCTCAAAGGCGAGCTGGGTACAAAGGGGCCCAGGGATCGATTGCAGTTGGTGAAGCCACCTCAGTCAAGTTATGTCTACCTTAACTGGTTACTCCAGTCAGCTAAGTTGACTAACTGGGGGTGCCGCTCTGTGCACTTAGGTTAGTTCACGTGACTGGGTTAGTTCACGTGACTGGGGTTAGTTCACTTAGGTTAGTTTACGTGACTAGGTAGCTACCCGCTAGATAAAAACTACACTGGATGGCAGGTTACAAGTTATGAGCCAGCGGATCTAAGCAGGGAGGTACCACTCTGTGCAACCACAACCATGGACCAGCAAGCCCTAGGACCACAGCCAATTTGAGCTGGTTGTCTTTTGGTTCATCACCTTCTCAAGGAGGTCAGCTGGGCTTAGGTTGAGTTGCTGGGCAAGTTTCGCATTCCAAGGAAGATCGGATGAATGGAAAATGCCAAGGTGAACGTGATTTTTATGCTAGCAGCTAGCATCAGCAGTGTCATTCAAGTGTATTCTGATTGTTCGAGTTTAGCTGGAAAGAGTTTTAAAAAAAACTCAGGAGATGGAATAGAGGGTGCTAAAACAAGCGCCGAGTGCTTTGAACAACTGGTTGAAAAGAATATGCGTTGCTCAAGCAGCAAGCGCTGAGTTAAGTTGAAGAAGCTAGCAATCATTGACACAAAAGGTCCTGGCACTGACCTGGTCAGTGGTTTCAGCCTCTACGACGCAGAACCTCTAGCCAATCAACCAAGCATCCCAAATACTATGGACAATGAAAATGCCAATCTCAAACCACACACTATAACTAGCAGTTGTTTCACCATGATTGCCGATCACTAATCACTATATGATAAACCACCATCACCCATAAACCGCCAACAAGTTGTTGTTTTACCATCCTTGTTGTTTATTTTCCTTATTTCACCCACTAGAACCCCGGAAAGCACTGAAAACAATAGCTGACCATCAAAAACTGCCAGCCACTACCTGCTTCAGGAAAGGGAGGCTTCTATGACTTCTTTCCCATCAACGCTTCCTACCGTGACTGCCGCAACGATTCACGTAACGCGAATCGACCTGACTCTGGGGGCGCTGTCCCACTGAAGGGCGACCGTTGGTGGTAAAGGGCCCCCAGGGGTGTATTATAAACATGTCCCATGATCATCCACCACTGAATGCCACTAGCCATTAACATCCATTGACCAATATCAAGAATTCGTAACCCACGATCAATCATTCAGTGTACATGCTGAATCATGACATGTAATGATCAAGCACAATTTATATACTGGAAAGGATTTCACACCTGAGGTCGAGCATGATCGTATCCCATCACTATTGATCAACATCAAGAATCAAGGCTGCCATCCCTATCAATCAACAAAGAAGCGTTCACCACTATTAACAGGAATATCGTACTGTAAATCTTTGGGTAATGTTGAATAAATATTTGTTGTTGTTTGCCACGGCTGATGCACCCTAACCAACAATTGAATCGCAATTCACCATCCTCAACCTCCGTTGACCACCGTGAACGCTTGGTTAGGCTTAGCCATCCACTGCTCATAAAGCATCACAATGATAACCGTGGTTACCCATCATTCAGCTACAAATCGGCGGATTATAACCGTTTGCGATAACTACGGGCGCTTACAACACTATTGGTTTTTTAAAAAGGTTAATAAATGTTCCGAAACATACCGCAAATGAACATGATAGAACCATATTGACATCTATGACATAATCTATGAGTACATCATGATTCATGAACAAAGCGTCATGTTCAAGTTCATCAACCCATGGTTCAAATACATGCGAAGCCAAGCAAATCATTTTCGCCATGCGACTCACCCTTGAGCCCAGGTACTGGCAAATGACGGTTCAACGCACCCGCTCGAGTGACACCTACCAGGTCGTCTTGCGGGTTCCAAGGAGTTGACAACTGCAGGATGCAGGGTTCATAATCCCTATCCTTCGAGTTGCCAACATGATAGGTAAGCGTCCCTACGCCAGGGGTTCCCTGGCTACTTACTATATACGCTATATATAGAGGTAACTGGAATTGGGAATGGTTGACGATGATCATTTATACTTGATTAGTTGGTGAATGATTCGGCCGCTGCAACGGTTTTCTAGGGGAGAAAACAAACATATCACACAAATCATGCAAGTTGACACGTTAAGCTTGGGGTCTACCCACCAGCCGTTGTTGGGGGTTCCCCATCTGCTGGCGTTCGCGCTAACATGTTGATGCATGGAATGGTGGTGGCGCAACCTCATCCAAAAATATCCAGAAAAAGCTTCAACATGAATTGGCTGGGTCTTTCCAGCGATTTGTTTTTGCTGCTTGAGCCCGGCAGATCTGCTGCTTATTTTTGTAGCATTGTTTGTCCGTCACTTCATGGATGCTGTTCTACATGCGACTAGAACTGCACATTTGAACAGGCATGCAAATATGCAAATACACAGTACACATACTCACATAATACTTGCGCGTTTTCCATGTCTGTCTGCCTGACTATGTTTCTATCTATTGTTTTTCTCTCTCTGATCTCTCCTGCCATGGCCTTGTGGACAAGTGCATGCACCCTCGAACATTGTACTAGCACACAAATCGTCAACTTTGAGCTGCGCCATTCACTCACCAACATCCAAACCAATCTGCACCGGCCAATCCCGGAACATGCCACTGTCGTGAAGTCATCAACTCTTGGTATCCGTGGTGTATCTCGACCCGTGGAGTTACCTGAGCTCCAGAAGTCCATCAATGAACTAGTCATGAGAACCAGTCACCGGTCCGGTCGGTTTCACCTTTCAAAAAAAAAAGTCAAGCAACCAACCATCCCAAAGAAGTGGCCAGCTATTTCAACATATTGAAAAACACCAACCAGCTGCAACTAGCCATTCTTGCTGCTTACCACCCTAGTTACCCACATGTTTAACCATCATGGTTAACCATCGAAGACCCCATGCTTCCCCTTTACAAAACCACCAAATCATCAGTTCAGGGTTCCACCAAAGCCCAGCTGCAGCCTGTGAGCTCTTCAATTTTCTGATTCCACTCCTGCGGTCCAAGCTGCCCGGTTGGAAACCCACAATTTTTTTTGACATCTGGGCGTTGCACCACCCCCGGATCATGGTGAATGTTTTATGAAATTATGAATCTTCAATCAGAAAGTTGTGCCCACTGAAACTGAAACTCACGGAAAAAACGAGGGATCATTGAGGATCACGCTGTAGATGGCACCTGTGCATACCTTTGCCCTTTCTTGGGGAAAGTAGGATGCTGCGAAAGTCAGGTCGCTCACATTACTCACATTAGGTCAACCTTCCAAAGCAAAAATCACGACATGGTACAGTGAAACTCGCACTTGGCATTGTCAAAAATGCATTCCCTTGTGTGACCGGGCTTCTGGATCTGTCCAGGCATAGTAACGCTTACGAGTTGGGATCCAAGTTGATAGATTTATGCATGATGGTCGGCATACCAGCTGAGAATGACCGGTGGGCCAAAATGGTTCACGAGCCGGCGAATGATGCTCAAAAATGTTGAAAAAGATGCTCAAGAGTTCATACGCCAGTAGCCAAGGTTACTGTACTCATCAACAACTTAAGATAGGGAAAATATGCTCACGGGGTTGCTCGCTTGCGCTTCCGAAGCCGTTGAGATAACGTCCGCCATAAGCAATCGCGGCTGAAAACTGTGTCAATAACAATATAAAGCGGTTAGTACTTGCCATCAGATTGTTCGCATTTGTTCGCCAATTCATACTACAATCCCATCCATGTTTGTCAACTAATGATTTCCAATTTTACATACAAGTTTGGTTGCTCATAAGGGCTCCCTTGCCGCCATGCAAAAAAGGTCAATTAACCAATCCCTACCCTTCCAATTACTATAAAGGTACCCATCCCTACGCCAGGGGTTCCCTGGTTAAAACAAAGAGCTGGAAGGCTTTGGAATGATGGGGAAACAAGTAACCGTCCAAAATCCGTCACCCGTCGCAATCTGTCCTCAATGCGCAGCTCATGGTTGACGCAAAAAATGGGTACCTCAATGCGATGCAAAGTTTCTTGGTTACTATCCCTGGTTATCCCCCATTGTTGACCACTAACCACAATAATTGTTGCTAAAAATCCCCCATAGTTACCCTACCATTCAAAAAGAACTGCTTTCAACATAGTTAAGTAACCGTCGCAAATCCCATGCATTGCCGCATCTTTATGTTAAGTATAGTCATAATGTAGTCATATGGTGGTTTCTGAAAAGTAGGGGGCCCCCCCAGAATGTTTGGTATAAGCAATTTTTATGGGATGCTCTGAGGGTACCCTCTGTTTTGAGAAACCGGCATATCTACAATCTACCTTCACTGGTAGAATCCTAGTGAACTGGTACCACTCTGTGCCAATGATGAGACAGAATGGTGATCAATGATGGTCAATGACCGCAAAAAAGCCAGTTCATTTCGCAAGAATCGTGAAGGAGCAGCACCAACCAAACCCAACGACTATGATGGAAACCTTGTTGTTGGACACCAGCGACGTCACATTGGAGGTGATCAAACAACATCCGCAGAACTTCAAAAAGTTTCCAAGCTGATGCTTGGTCAGTGGTGATGAGCTGCTTGGCAAGTGATGATGGCGTAACGTTGCTGACAATACGGGGTGTTAGCGGCTAATGACTAATGACGGATTACAACCTGACCATTACTCCATATGGTTTATCTTTGATGGCTGATTGATAGCCATGCATAGCCATGCGGTAAATCATCACCACTTGATGCCTAAACCTTGGCTGCTGAAGGGTGTCTCCAGCAACCATGTGCCACTGGCCGTGGCCTGACTTAGATCATAGGCTGGCTACAAAGCCACCTGGCAAACCGATCAACCCATCATCATGGCAACCACTACTCCGACATCACCAGCCTTAACCCGAAGCATCGCCAACATAATCCACCATCCCCCAAGATCTAATCAAGTTCCTCCTGCAGACCGACCCCAACTCTAGATCCTCTATCCTAACACCTCACCAGCAGGGACGTGAATGAAGCAGCAACAACGCTCCAAAACAGGAAAATCCAAACTGGTATAGCGACAAGTCACTTCCGGGATGTGAGTAGCCAAGGGTACAGGCACTCGTGGCCCAAAGCCATTTAAGCATATGAACCGTTGAGTTCAACTATGCATTCCATCATCCATCCCCGAATGCAGGAAAATCATATGAGCCAAAAGTTATCATCCAACTATATCAAAACACATGTCATGAGCCATGGTTACATAAACAGTTAGATATCATTCAACATTCTTGCCATAGCTATTCACTTTAAACATTCACAGGCCCCTACGAACGGCCAGTTTCACCTATGAACTCATCAGGGATCCACGCCCTGCACCACGCCGCCCCGGCTCACATTGGCTTTTGAAATCATCCGCTGCAGGTCCGCAGCAGCCAGCTGTGACCCAGCACCTCAGGGGAGGGCCATGTCACCATGGGGCCACCCAGCACCAGCCGGCAGTAGTAGGGGTACATAACGGTATATATAGCATAACCTACCGAATGCTAGTGGTTTCATACCTTCAAGAAAAAGTCAACAAGGGTATAATATAGCATAACCATGCATAACCAGGAAATACCAGGAACCGTCAGCAGCATAACCAGGATCAGGATAAGCATCAGCAAGAAATTTGGCTACCCTTGGGTAGACTCAACTGCGTAGCTGGAAAACCACCATCGATGACTTTCCGGACAGGTGAGCGTCGAGGGTATACTGACAAAAATGGCAGTGGGCCTGTCGGAAGGGCAACCAAAAATGACTGATCACCAGCTCAACATGACGGTTTTCAACGGTTCATGGATGCTGATTGATCCTGGTGAGTACTGCTTACGAATGTCAACCTCACCACGTAGCCATCATCACAACCCTGTCCAACTCTGGTCCAGCCACTAGGGATCCAGGGGAGGAAGTCAATTGAGCTGATGCTAATAGTAAATGGATGCATATGGTTGATAAGCAAATCAGCCCCGACCGTATTTCCTGGCTACTGGCTACTGGTCAAAGATGTTCGTGTTCAAGTGGCTGCTTAGTTGGGATTCAGACCTCCCAGAAGTGACAAATCAATAAAATTTGCCTGCTAGCCCCCACTTCAACCGGCTAGCTGCTCGGTGGCAGTGGTTTCTAAATACGATTGACTAAATGAACCAAACATGTTTTTAGAATCGATCGCCAAGACAATTGGGCTTGGTCGTAAAGCATTGTATAAAGCAATGCCCACTGGTGTTGGAGAAGCCTTGGAAGGGCATTCGTACTGATCCGTTGCTGGTGATTGGTAGCATTAGTCCCCTCCATCGTATCTCAGACCCTTTGACCCCCCTAGCATGGATTGACTAATGCCAATGATAGGGATAAAGCTCTTTGGGATAAATGACCAATAGCTGTTCAAGATTGACCAATAGCTACTTATACGAACAATTGAGTATACACAACTATAGGGTTATGAGCAGCACCAACAGCATGATAACTCGACTGCCATCAGTTGATATCTATATTAGCGCCTTGGAAGCGCGCCACTGGTGCGAAGGGAGTTTGACTGAGCCCTCGGTGTGGACCTTCGTCAGCAGTAAGATTTTTTCACGTAGCGAGCTGTCAATAACGTCACTTCCATCCTGATGTGATTACCAAAAGCTTGAGATCATCAACAAAACTGGTGAGCACGTTTGCAAGTCATTCCCAAATTTTAATTATCAGAAAATATCAGAAAAATATTTAACCGTAGAAGTAGAAAAAGTACTTCCACAAGCAGCGCAATTCCACAAACCAAGCGACGCTGGCTTAGACAAACTGCAGTCTGGGAACGTAGTTTATCCAGGATCAATAGGTTTCTTCTTCGACGGGAGCTCACCAAATAGATGGAATGAAATAGCTTGGCAAAAATGTCAGAATAAGTGTAGGCCAGCTGTTCCTGAGCGCAGCATACCAGCGGTGATTGCCGGTATCGTTTTGCTGCTGACATGGTTACTTTGGTTACTGTTGTTGCTGCCTCCAGTTGGTGTTGCTATCACCGCGATCATGATATTGCCCTGAATTTGGCAAGGCCGAATCGGTGGCAAGCAGTTGATCACTGAAGGGAATTGGTCCAAAAATCAAAGCCTCCAAAGCCGTGCTGGTTCCGAGGACCCGATTGCAGGCACTGATCACCTGTGAAAAACATGGCGGGTGGTCCCGAATTTTTAAACCGTCACATGCATTCACAGTGGTGACAAGTCTTTGTGCTACGGTTCTACCAGTTGGCGCATGAATAGTCAGCAATGGTCGATGAGGGTTCTGGTGCTTGAGGATCAGTTATTGATGAACTGGGAATGATCGATGACCCTCTGGCAAACTTACACGTAGAAATGGACGACCCAGCGTTTGCACAAATGGTTTCGAGAGTGGTGATTTTATGTGATTTTAATTTCCAGGACAAAGGGGTAGCCTTTCCATGAACCACCGTTAATCATGAAGCTGCTCACCACCATTAATTACCCACTGCTTAACCACTAGCATGCCCCAAGTTTGTTTACCAAACAATAAGCAAACATCAACCAACCATCAACCGACAACCATTTCTCATCATTAACCAGCTTACAAAAATATGTTTCCCTGTTCTGAAGGCTAAAAATATACATGTATATATAGGTGCATTATCCCTATAGTCAATCAAACATATATAATGATTGTTCATATATTCTGGATAGAACCTGTATTACCTATATTGCTAGGTTGATTAAATAGGGATATATTACCTATACCACCTACATACCACCTACATTGTAAATACATTACCTGTCCCAGCAACCGAATCGACGAGACGGGCCCCGCCTTCTCCCCTGCCATGGAGCCTCCCAACAATCAAGGGTAAACACCATCAACCCTTCGTACAGAGTGGCACCCTCTGGTTATAAGTTGGTTCTTAACTCACCTATGGTCATATCTACCCTGACTGGTCGTTACCCCGAGTCATTATAACCGAAGTGAACTAAATGGGGAGTAACACCCTGTATGGGCTGATTGGCCATCTACTTCTTGGGGGATCACCTTTGGGGGGGGCCAACCTACCATCCCCACGAAATCCATCATCCTTTCGCTTCAAAGGCTGCCTTCAGCTTTGCGTACCAACTTCTGATGACCTCACATTTGGTCAGAGTCCAGCATTGTTTATCGTTAACCAGCTACCATTTAAGTGGCTCATGGCTAAAACCAATACTGCGGAATACTGCGCATAACTTCTTAGTGTTCAACATAGGTTGCCCCTGGTTTGTCAGTAATTTATAGTAAATTCACTGGTTCATGGCGGATTTTCAGCAGCCGATCTTGGGTCCCATCATGCAAAGCAAGCATCATGCTGGCTGGCTACCGCGCATATGTGATTATATTTTTGCATGTCGTATAGTGATGTATATATGTACATCTGTCTTCGCATGCCGAATGGTGAAGCATTTTTGCAGTTACATGTCTTTGCATGCGTGGTCAAAGGTAGTTGCATTCTGGGCACCAACCAGGCCGCCGCCAAGTTTCATACTGCCAGGAGATGCAGCCAAACACCGCAAGCAAATAGATGACCCCGTAGTGTGTAGCCAGAATCGCCTCCCAGCAAGCTGGTACGGCTGTCCACGATGTGCTTCAAACGCCCCTGTTTACAGCAGGCTTTGATTGCTCTCAAGCCCATGAAAAAATAATGGTTGACCAAATAATCAAACATATTTAATTAACGATAATTGACAATCAATGAATGATGCGAATGGATTAACCATGATCCACAATGCTATCAACATTTATCAACCATGGTCAACTGCAATTAAATCTGCGGTCAACCCTGATGAACTAGCTTTAGAAAAAATAGGTTTCACAGGTTTCGCAAGGTCAAAGATAGTTGGCAGAATGTTCAATCTGATACAAGTACCTGCACAAACCATTCTGCCGGGGAAGAAATTCTACTCGGGATCGCGTGACAGCTACGATTACCGTACTGAATGTCCATGGTTCATGTTACATCTTGTGGTTGATGGTGACCCTTCACCATGGCTTACCTATTGATTAAGCGATTCATGGTCAAAATTGGATTATTTGGAAAACAAAACAAGTAATTCACTATTTAAACGCCAGGATAAACACCAGTCCAACTGATTGCTAAATGCCATTTGTGCTTGGCAATAGATCAGCAAAGTGACTTCATGTCACCATAGCTATACCTACAATAGTCAATGTATCAATGCTCGTTCATTATTATCCATTTGGCACACTGAATCCACCATTGATGATCAGAAATGGAATGGTGAGCAACGGCGGATGCTGGTCTACAGCTACCATAGGCATGGACGGTCCATGAAAATAAACCCCACATGTTTGATCTCAAATCGCCACCAACCTGGTTTAACTCAGGGCGTTTCTTTAATAGTAGATCTCTGCCAAAAAATAGTGATTTGAGGATAGAATTTCTCAACGAAATCGATGGCCCAACTGGGGGGCAAGTTGTGGTGACCCCAGCCGAATGGAGCAAGCATTTTTGAACGACTTGAGTGACTGGTCATGAAGTTAGATGTAAATAGTTTGCACTTAATAGCAGTTATGAAGTAGTCATTTTCTTATATCTTCACCACTCATTGTCTCTGACATGTTTCATCATGATTGGTTTGATTTTCTCACATAGTTCCCCGTCAAACAATATTTGCCTACCTCTAGATACTCAGTTGAGGAACCAAATTTGTCAATAACTTACTAGTCAGTGAGAAATATCAATGATCAAAAATCAAACATTTCGAGAATCAGGCATTTCCAAACAGCAACAGGAATCATAATGATGCACCATCCAGTAATCATATAATCTCATCATGAATGAACAGCAACGTGCTGTTCATCATTTCTTGGCCAACAACAATTGGCGGTTTCGTCCAGGCTTTGGGTAGCACGACTCTTGATGAGCCATCATTCTATATGCTCTCTGGCAGTCCCTGACCTGGAATCTAAAGCCAGCACCAGTGTTATAGGTAAAGCAGCATGAATCGTGGATTTTCCACTTCCAGGTTGGTTTGAGGTTTCATGGTTGTTGTTCCATATGATCCTGACATCAGCCAATTGGATGGTGTCAACTCAGAATCCGCTATCATATTGAACCGTTATCAATCCACATTCGCAAACATTATCATCATCATGAACCAGCATTGAGCGTCATAAGTAGAACCGTCGTTAATCAACATGAAGCAGAATTGCAGCATTGGCCATCGCTAGCAATCTTAAAAGTCCATGTTCACTATCACCCATGATGTACGAATATGCATGGCAGCTCATCTGAAGCTGAGTGCTTTGATGAATCCTCATAGGAATCTTTCATGAACATCAGCCAACGAGATCGGGTTTCCTCAATTGACTGCCACTTACCGACTGCCACAACCATGTATTAGCTACAAACATTCACGGTGTATTGACCATTGATCAACCAATAAACCATCATTGAGCAAACTGAAAGGGTGATTTCAGCGAGTGTGAACGATACTGGAATAGTTAATCACCATCATTTAGGCACCAAAACAGGTTAATTGATTTCACACTTAACAGTTGGTCATGGTGAAACATGATGCCTCATTACTATACTGCATCATTGGGCTCTAGGAATCATTGGCCTCAACTGATTCAACTAGCAGGCTGCTAACCCTCACGAACAATGAAAAAATAACAATCAAAGCTAGCCATTGCTGATCATTCTGCACTCGTCATCATCGAAGTAAACATTATTCACCATTATCGAACCCTTATTGACCATGAACATTAACCTTCAATGACCCATCAATTGCCCACATACGCATCCATCACCATGTGCGCATCCATCACCCTGTGCAATTGGCACATCAACGGTGTTCTCAAACGGCCTCGGTGACCACTAGAATCGACCAGTCCTCGGCAAGCGCGTGATGAAACCCGTGATGGTAGATGTGGTTCATGCTCAATCCGCGGTTTGTGAACCAAGGTGTCTGGATGTTGATGTTAATTAGATGATTTCATGTTTGGTGATCTATGGTTGCTTGGTCTATGTTTTTTTCAAGTTTATGGTTGTGGTTGATGGTCGATGGAGGTCTTCCATGTTGTTGTGAGTGGTTCGTACTGGTGCATGACAATAATGGCTGATAAGCTGTTGAAAATAAAAACGAATTATCGATGATAATTGTCAGTGACGGAAAATCTTGTGAGATCCTGCTGTTTTCATATTGAGAAGGGAATTGTAAAGAAAGATGGTGAACACCCTTGACCTCCCATCATTGAATTGGTTCATCACCCCAGGTATGGTAAAGCGGCCTCGCTCCCTCCCAACCAGCAGCCAGGCCACCGTCTCTGAGTCCGTGTTCCGGTGCATCTGGTACCACCAATAGACGCCCCTAGGCGCAGCATTCGTGAGGGCTGCTTCCAAGGAGTCCATTGCAAGAAAACGCGGGGAACATCTACCCTCCGGTAAACTAACTTGGCAATGGATTTTCATCATATCTTATACTGAAACCCTGGGAAACCACCATCAATTGGTGGATTCTCCATTGCCAGGTTATCCAGGTTGATTTGCAAATTGTGAGTTTCCTCAAGGACCAGATTCTTTTTGCTGTCATGTTCGACTGTTTGCGAATTTGTTCGCAAAAATGTTCACCCAAACTGTTGGCCAACGTTCACAAGTGACGATCTTCATAAACACTAATTAATTAATGATAATGGAAATTTGATCATGGTAAAAACGGAAAGCAACTAAGAATCCTCAAGAATCGCAAGAATCAATGACATTGCACGCACTTCCCACTGTCGGTTCTAGTCATCGCAGGCGATCAAGGCTGGTTCCGATCCTATGATTCGGATGATGGAGAGTAGCATCAACCAACATCATCAACCTTAAAAATGGCTACAACCACATTAGCCATGCTAAACACCTTGGTAGATTAGTAGATCATAAGCACAAGCTTACGCATGAGATTAAGCAAACCTTATGCCGTTGGAGTTTGACCTCACGGGAACACTTGGCAACAAAGGCTTGCGCGACCCCTGAGGGGAAGGGAATTCGAATTCACCAGGAGCTGCTTATCAGGTTGCTGGGCAATTCCCAGTCCACAAAGATTAGCTACAACTGGTCTGAAATGGCCATGGGATGCTATGGGCCAAGGTTTTAATCAACCAATTTCATACGTGGAGTCACTGCTCTCAACGTCGTTTGTACCGACAGGTAGAGGACACGTCGCACACTTGACATACCTGGGAGCACGACATATGACACTGGGAATTTCACATCGTAGCAAATACCCTGAGCATGAGTTTGGGGCATGCTTCAGTTTTTTTTCTGGGAGGTAGCTTGCTCCACACTTCAGTGCACCTCCCGTTTCCGGGCTACATGGATGAAGGACCACAGCGGAGCTATTCACAACATGATCAAGACAAACTTGACGCAGAGAACGGTTGGATTGTTCGACATCGACGGCATATGAATTTCATCTGGACTGGGCAATGACCCAGGACCAAGAAGCAGGATGAACATGTTGTACTGAGTTATACTCTGAATCATTCAGTCTTATATGCTGTGTTGTTCAGTTGCATCATCCTGATTCGACGATCTTTGACACAGACCAGGACTTGTGCAAGACCGCAACGTGGTTACCAATTTCATGGGGGATAATCACCAACAATTTATAGGGAACACAATGGCTAGTGATAGTGGAACCAGGGGTACAGGGGTTTGACCCATAGCCAAATGATCTGAAAGGGTTGCTGTAACTAACTGCAACGGCTATCATCAGAGGCACGGCTCCCTCCCTGTGGCTGAACGCTCATCCGGTGGCTGCAGCCATTGCTGCTCCCTTAGTGTGACTCCCCTGGTGCTGTCCCAGGGTCTGCTGGATGGTTGCTACACCATAGGCTGCGAAGGCAGCCTGAGTGACAGCCCTATGGTTTCAGCGAGGCTTTCGAAGGGAGGACGGTGCGGCACATGCTGTTGATCAGTGGTAGTTGCCGATCATCATTCATGTTCAGCATGATCAATGACGATGGATGATGGATGATGGATGATGGATAATGGATGATGATGGATGATGGATGATGGTGATGGTGATAATGATGGATAATGGATGATGGATGATGGATGATGGATGATGGATGATGGATAATGGATGATGGATATGATGATGATGATGATGATGATGATGATGATGATGATGATGATGATGATGATGATGATGATGATAATGATGATGATGATGATGATGATGATGATGATGATGATGATGATGATGATGAATGATGAATGATGAATGATGAATGATGAATGATGAATGATGAATGATGAATGATGAATGATGAATCATGAATCATGAATCATGAATGATGAATAATGATGATGGTGATGCTGCTGCTGCTGATGATGATGATGATGATGATGATGGTGATGGTGATGGTGATGGTGATGATGATTATGGTGATCATGCTGATGATGATGATGATGATGATGATGATGATAATGATGATGATGATGATGATGATGATGATGATGATGATGATGATGATGATGATGAATGATGAATGATGAATGATGAATGATGAATGATGAATGATGAATGATGAATGATGAATGATGAATCATGAATCATGAATCATGAATGATGAATAATGATGATGGTGATGCTGCTGCTGCTGATGATGATGATGATGATGATGATGGTGATGGTGATGGTGATTGTGATGATGATTATGGTGATCATGCTGATGATGATGATGATGATGATGATGATGATGATGATGATGATGATGATGATGATTATGATGATGATGATGCAAATGATGCTGATGATGATGATGATGATGATGGATGATGCCGGACAATGGCTGGTTCCAAAGAGTTAACTGTGATAACTACTGTCAGGCCAAGGCTTTTGCAAACCATTACCATCCATCGATGCTGCCGGCACAGAACTCTCCACGGCAAGTTCGCGCCGCCACGTCAGGCGAAGTAAGCCGAGGGACGCTCAGGAGCAACCAGCGGGTGAACTGAGCAATCGTGGAAGGGCGCTGGTGGTGAGGCTTGGTGGCCAGGCATGATCACTTCTATGGTGAATTTGATGTCCGGAGAAGAAATGTCCATGGTGAATTTCATGCTTAGAAATGTCTGTTGGTTCGGTTGATTCTGTTGTTAAACATGGTTCAAAGATGATGCGAAATAGTTAGAAATGGTGAGATTTCCGGGATAATATAGCAGCTCAAAAAAAAGCATTGAGTACGTGCGTCGTTGTTGATTGAAATATCTGCGGGGGGGTGAAAAAACTTCGCGGTTTTCAATGTGTCAATCGCTGCGAGCTGGGAGTAGCTCATCTCGTCTGTTCTCAGCGACCAATTGGTAGACCTCCAACCATCATCATTCCCAAAAATGCTAAAATCCTTGGTGGGCCTACCTGGGCCCTGAGGGTACCACTCTGTAAGAACCCCATTCTTCACCACTAGCGAGGAAACTGGAAACTGCTGGACCCAAGTTTTGGATTTCCATCAGTTGGCAGAATAGGGATCCAGGAGGGTCACCGGGGCTGACCGTCTTCTCCACAACCAGCTCATGATGCCCAGCACCAGTGCCATTATGACAATGAACCACTATTGAACATTAGTGGCAATCCGCCATCCGTATAATTTCAGTTAAAGTTGAGATTGTGTTAATAAGCCCCCTCGCAATAAATAAAGTACGACAAAAATCTCGGTTTGCGATAATAACCCCCCTGGATAAAGTACGCCAAACATTTTGGGGTAACCAAATTTGGTGGAAAACAATCTTGAACAATACTAAAGTAGGTTAGCAATACTAAAGCAGATTCTGGATTTCCGGCCAATTGGATTTCTTATTTGTCAATTTACACAACTGTTACCCTCCAAACAATTTTACAGAAGTTCATTAGGTGGGTTTGGAAGAGGGGGGGGTTATGATTACAAGGTAAACATTACTTTTCTAATAAGCTGGTTTGTGTTTATTAAAGGCTAACGCAAATTTAGCATGTTTTTACTATATTTTGTTTATTGAATAAACTGGAGTTTTGAGTTTTAGGCTTCCTAGTTGCTATTAATGGTAGTCTTAACCTGTGTGCCTGTTTCTCCTAATAGGGGTACCCCTAAAACATCCAATGCCAACCTTGGTGCACCCCCATTTTGAGAAACCACCATCTATAGTTGATATATTCCCTACTTTTGTTGCTTATTGTCCCCTATTGTGAACCATCAACCATTGGTTAACCTTGGTTTGTTGACCGTAATTGGTATATCACCCATCACTGCTGGTTATGCAACATCATTCAGCATCATGATAGGTGATATAACCACCATTAACCAGTATTTACCATCGCTGATAAAATGACCTATTGGTCAACCAACTACCAACCCCTTAGTTCTTCACCTTGACCATGTCATCAACACCATTCATGTATCACCTGGCAGTAGGTCAAAACCCTGTACCCCTGGTTCCCCTATCATTAACCATTGTTTTCCCTATGAAACTGCTGGCTACTATCATCTATCCTCCATTATTGTTGGTGAATATTGACCCATAGCCACCTCTTATTCCCACTCTAGCTGGTTATGGTGAGATAGATTATTCCCACCTGTTATTCTCACTCTATCCTCCATTATTGTTGATGAATAAGATTCCCATCATTTCCCATCTATTCCCTTATTGGTCAACCAACCCCTTCCCATTGGTGAACCCTCCACGGCGAGTTCCTTCGCAGGCCACAGGCAACGCGCCTCATCGGTGACCACGATGGCCAGCCACGAGACCCAAATGTAAACCGCGGTGCCTGGGTGGCCACGGGTCACGTACCTGTCACGTACCTGTCACGTACCATGGAATGAAAATGATGAGTTTTACTTAACTCAACAATCATGATTAATTAGTTGAAATATTGAACTCAAGAACTCAATCACAATGATTTGCTGAACCCCTGGCTCCTGACCCCGCTCCCTCAGAATCACCGGCCACTTATGATGATGGGTTGTGATAGGGAACCGCTAATAGTTGGGCTGCCATGATGGTTGGATGCTGCTGAGTTATGATGTGGCCAGCGGGTGTGAGTAATACTTCCTTTAAACAAGTGCATGATGATTAGATGATGGTCAGGTTACGGTTCCGCCAGCGTTGCTGGCAACTGGCGGTTTTCCCAAACACCCGGGAGACTCGTTGATACGACGGACGTCTGATCATGCTGCCAGCTGTAGGGAATCTAAGTTGATCTCAAGGGTTTTTAATGTTGACCCAGGCTATATCTTTTGAGTGTGATTTGTTGTGCATTCAAAAGTTTAAAATATTTGATTTTTCGTCAAAAATGCATCTGGGCCAAAATGACCGCATTGTTGTTTCTTTGGTGAGTTGGTAAGTGCGATGCAGGACTGGTTTCTTTACCCAAGGCAGCATTGGGACCCACATTAGGTAGCTCCCTCTCTTTGATATAGTTACCAGCCGGGAAGAATGAAACAAATCATTCCGGTCCAACAATGACACACCCTGCGAACTGGCTGGCTGAAAAAAATCATGTCCTTGCTAGAGCTGGGATATAACCAGGGGTGATGACTTGGAAGCGCCACCATGGCGTGGCAGTCGCCTTTAGGGCAACCTGCTTTTCAGGTCTAAGTCGTAACGGCTTCGCCACCACTGGGGTTCTGCCTCACCTGTGCTGGGGGTGACCAGTCACCAGCTCCCCTTCAAAGAAGGATAGTCATCCTACCAAGCATCCCACGAGTGGCGATAGTCATTGGGAATCCATCCACTACTGTGATTCATCAAGAGTGAACTTTTACACGGACTCATAGTAGTCCATGAATAATTATGGAAATAAGTTGGTTTCAGATCCGCCACCGAACTATTGATCCACCAGAAGCGGAATTTGTTCGAGTTATAAGTTGATTCATGAACTTAGCAGCCACTGGCAACGCAACGCTTGCTTAACCAGTGACTGAACATTTATTGCTGGCTGTGGGTTGGCTGGTGTGCCCAGGCAGGCGGGATGGCGTTCCACCGAGACACATCGTGCACTGGCCGCCAGAGGAGCTGTCAACAATTTCTCCCCCACCACCGCCGGCAAGTTGACTAACATAGACACCTCGCTGAGTGAAGCTCCAACCATTTCACGCCAAGCATTAGGTGGCTCCAAGAGTGCATACTACAAACAAAAGACACACAAGAACAAACCAGATAAACCAACAAGTTCTGGTCGCTTGAAACTCCCCTTGGTTCTGATTTCAGGTAGGGCCATGTGGTTACTACAGTTACTACCTGTGGTTACACATGTTGTCCTAGACTCGCATCCAAGCTCCGCCTGACCGGCGAAGGAGTTGCTGGGACTGGCGGCGCTCTGCTTGGCCCAGGTATCGAGTCCTGAAACGAGACCCACAGGGGATGCGCGCAAGCACGTGGTGACCGTGGAACCCCAGATTCTTCGCAGGTTGGTTGGTAAGTCGGGAGAACTACGATAAGTAACATGGTTAAATGACCATAGCTAGGGTTATCTGGTTTAGAAGGTGTTAACTAGATGATGTAATACTGATAGTAGATCAATGGCCGGCGGCCCCCCAGTTAGTTGACTTGGGCTGTAACTATAGGGTAGCAGTCGGTTTTGCTAGATACAAATATAGCTAAATGGCTTATGATGTCTCCCTGAAACAAGTTTTTTCTGTTTTTTCCTCCCTGTCCTTCATCTTCCTCGGGATCTTCGGTTCCCGAGAGCGAAATCAACAGCGGCATAGCAATGCTCCACCTGCTGAAACGTCGTTGACCAACCACCAGCTGCCAGCGAGTTTGTTCGGTTTGTTGGCGCCAACAAAGATGACATCAAACATCTGATGTGACCCAAAAATATCTAAGAGGATAATACATGACAAGAAATTAATCATCCAAATAAATTTACGATAGTTCATCATTATACAGTATATCCAAGTGGTTTTTGGCGGTCAACACCACCAATGGTAAGATGTGGCCAATGACCAAACCATATCATGGATGATAAGAACGGGCGGAGATCTTCCAACGCTTCTCGTGAAGTCTGCAACAGGGGGAGGCAACAATGAACCACGGTGCCACCAGCGTCTTTCATGCTAAGTAGTTGAAAAAGGAAATCAGATTGCGGCCCAGGTAGTGGCCAGCAAACAGCTTGGCCGAAGTCTAAAGATGTGTGTGTGTGTGTGTGTGACACATGACCAATAATTAATAAAATCAAAAAAAATAAATAACTCATGAGCAAATGCCTAACAAATATATGGACCACTTTGTCGTTGACCAGTGATTGACCGGTGAATAATCAATCACAGACATGACTCCCCAATTGAATGAGCGGTGAGCTTTGAATTGAAAGCAAAGCAGTTCACCTCTTGGTTGAACCAGGAGTCAACCGCTCCTCAGTACCATTCTTTCCATCGCCTCTTCAGGCGGAACAAGGTGTTTTCATAGCGTTTTCAACTATTGCTTTCCTGTTCATTCAACATCTTGTTGCTCCCTATGGTTTCACCGCTATGTCAGTTCAACTCAGGGCGCTTCAATAACAATCTCTGTTGGCCGTCAGGCTTTGAATCACAAAAATTGACTTTGTGGAAAAAACGACAAAATCAACCAGTTGTTTGATCGCATTTGCCACTAGTCCCGAGCTCAACTTTTGATGCCTTGACGATGATATCACCGCCAACCTGCCAATAAGCAACCAATATCAGACCCCCTAAGACTCCTGGTTGAGCAGGTAAGAAAAACAACATAGCTTCGGGCATCATGCACGCATTGACTTCCCACACATGTCACACAACCCGGTTGCACAAAAAACACAATTACCAAAGCAGGATTTTCTGGTGGGTTTAACCCACCATGAAATATTGATCAGGTAGCTTCCAGAACCCAAGCCGGCTGGGCTCTACAGCTTCTGTAGGGTTGTTGTCCCGGCAAACCACCAGGGAACCACGAGAACGAAGGTCAACCAATGGAGAAGTGATGTTCACAGCACTGGATGGTTCCAGTGAACGGAAGCGAAACTTGTTTCATTGAGAGTACCCGTGAAGCATCCCAAATCACATATTCATCTCCATCATCAGGTTTAGAACTTCAAGAATCATAGCCCGCGTATTGGAAGCGATCGCGCTGAAACGTTGCGTCCATGCAGTGATCGATTTGCTCGAAGGGTAGGGTAGGGAACGGCACCTTTCATCTGAGGTACACCATGGGGCATCTACGCGATGCGGCCCGTATCAACGATGGCTTCAATCAGGAAGCCTTGATGAGAGTCTTCACCCACCGCCTCTACACCTGCTTGTTCCCACAAATTGTTTGATAGGAAAATCTAGGGGAAAAAGTCTACACTACCATTTGGTTACACTACTCCTGGTAGCTCCAAATCGCTCTCCCTTGGAAAGGCATATAAAGATAGCCCTGGTTCCTGGCCCAGCTCTGTTCCAACCACCAGCCAGGTATAGATTTTCCCAACCAACAGCCACTGCCGGACCCATTGCCAAGCCAGCGACTCCAGGTAACGCAAGGTATACACCGGACGTGGCCCGCCAAATGCCAAGGGATCGGTATGAACCCACCTGGGGGAGGCTCAGCGGTGGGCTGGCCGGGTCAGCGTTTCACATGAAGGCATGCAGAATTGTTTACCCAAAAACTACATACATTGTGCTTGATATCTAGGAATACATATGTACATGCGAATCTTTTGTTTACACACACACAAGGAGCACACACGCGTAGGAATAAATGACTAAATGTATATATATATGTCTGTGTGTGTATGTATCTACATACAAAATGTATGTATAAGTAGAACTACATATTTACACGTGTATGTATATATGTATACAAACAAATTCACATACGTATATGCACACATATATGTACACATGTATGTCAACCATATTCAACCATCTTCCCCCCGATTCCATGGTCAAAGTAACCATTGTGCTACGACTTGAAGGTACCACGATGTAAGGTCTGCAACACATAATGCGCAGTTTCCCAAGAAAAGCCAAGTCAATAGCGCTTTCCAATGATCAAGAGTCATATCAAGTCCAAAATTGTCAGAGCGCATGAGACTTGAAAGTAAGGCACGCCCACATATCAAAATGAATTGGATCGATATCAAATGGAATTAACACACATATCTCACTACAATATCATAACATGCCGAAAAAATAGTAATGTATCATGTGCACACACCATTTGTGTTGCCAAAAAACCAAGCAATCCATCCATCCCATATGTCGACATCATCTGATCACACCCCTCCCACACAGGCATATGCCGCTCAATCCCAACTGGTTGCCCGGGCGCTGGTTGCCGGAAACAGCCATTTTGAAGTAGCTCACCGACAAGCAGGTATAGACCTCAGGTTCAGCCGATCTGTCCCAACTAACCTCTTCCCAATGCAAGGTAATCTGGCGCCAAAACGACCAAGGTGGGCCAACCTCACTTATAAGTTGATTAAAGGTGGTAAGCTGTTTGACCGTAGCTCTAAGTGCCCTAAATGGTACATGGCTATTACCTATATATAAGTATACCTGAGTTCACTCGGGGGTACCGCTGTAATACTCTGTAGGTAAGGGGGCTGCTGCCACTAGCAGCGTTCATCCTCTGCTACTTTGGAGCTCATGGGCAGAGCTTCATTTTCCCGTTACGATCCTTCTGCTCAACCGCACCTCCCTCATCCCAACGCCAATGTCAACAGCAAAGGCTGTAGGATGGATCTCCGCCACCTCACTATGCAGAGGTTGGATACATGTTAACAAACCATCCCCAATTCTACCATGAATAGCCGGTGATCTGTCCCCAAGATGGGTAGTTTATTACTATAGATCTCCCATTAATGTTTAGGATTGACCATATCATTTACTGCAAGCGCTGGTGAAGACTCAAACGTCCAAACATTATATCGCCAAAAAGGCTCCAGATACTAACCGGTGATAATATGCGAATCATTGATGAATCAATAAGCCATCATTTCAAATCTAAATCATCATTCAAGCATCCCCCTTTGGCTTTAACTCATCATGAATGAATTCGCCACCACCCAACCGCCGTCCACCCATCCACCACCCGAACCGCCATCGTCCCGGCGGCAAAGAGCATGACCTGCGACTCCCCCGTGTTCACCGAGGACGGCAGATCCACTGGGCCTGGAAGCGAGCGAGCCCGTGGTCAAGGTCGATCCATTGCGAGGGAAAGCGTTGCGGTAGAACTGTAGGGGCTAACCCCTAGAGATTACATATGACCAGGAGATTGTATATCATAAATAGAAATGAGGTTGATGAAATAACTAGGGTTGATGGTACCGTAACTAGGGGTTGACCCTAGGGGTTAGTCATGCTTAATGATTTAGTATAACTAGGAGACCAGGGGTGGCTAACCAATGGGCTGATGGTATGAGATGACCAGGAGAATAGCTGGGTTAACCGCGGTGATGGTCAGTGATGAGCAATGGTTACTATATAATGTTTGTGAGGGTAAACAATGATGTAACTGGGCATGCACATGCAAGTAAGGATAGCTAGGGTAGGCAATAGTTATGGGAGATACACCTGTAGTTACATTCATGGACGTACACAAAGCAGTCCCCGGCAAGATCTGTGGTGCCCCCTTGATCATTGCAAAGCCAAAGGTCGTCAACCTTGATCAGCCAGCATTGATCATTACCAGCCAGCAACAACAACCAGCAACATCAACCAGCATCAACCATCACCAACCATCATCAACCACCATCAGCCATCATCAGCTGGCGACAAGGTCCGTTTCTAGCGGCAACAGTGAACCACCATTGATCATCATTAACCATGAGTCTTACTGCTGCTTAATGATGATGTATTCGCTGATGGCTCATGTACTCACCATGGATGATTCATGATTTACTGCTGCTGCATGGCTCATTATGGCTTATTCACAGTGAAACGGCAATCGTTTAACCCTTTGAGTAACTGTGTTTGAACAGCCACCAATGAACAAGCACCGACCATCGGTTCCCACCATCGCAGGCACCATCACAGCAGCACCGGGCCCGCCCCTCCCCAACACCCCTGCGTCCGTCGAAGGGAATCTGCCAGGGACCTGCCACTAGCTATATTCTTGCCTCTTATCCCCCAGTCTTAAGCGTTGCATTTCATATTTCAATGCCATTTGATTAGAGCACTCCTGGCATCTTAGCTCCCCCTTTAAAGGGCTATAAGGGCACCCCTGGCTCCTGGCCCCGCTCCCTCCCACCAGCCAGGCTTCAAGATTTCCTCCACCAAGGCGCTATACTCGATGATTAAGGCGCTGAGTTCGAAGATCACCGCAGTGCCCGTCATGATCGAAGCCACCAGGCAACTCCAATCCACTGAGGGATGGATCTCCTAGCGGCTGCCATGGTTAGCCGGCCACGGTGCGTCATGGTGGGAGGCCAGGGAAGAGGCCACGGCCGTGGTGGATGCCAGGCTGGTGGATGCCATGTTGGTGGGGGCTGGAAGTCGGATGACTGGGAGCTAATGCCAGGTGTTCTTTTTAATTTTCAATGGTGGAAGGTCCGTTTCTGTGGTAGATGGCCAGGGGGTATCTTCAACAAGGTTGGTTTATGATGATTTATGATGGTTATTGTCTGGAAGCAATGTGATCCAATGAGATCTGTTGGGTTGGGGTGTCGATGCTGTTGGGATATGTTGTGCTATTTACGGGGACACACGCAAGAACCTGGCCACAAACAAATTGAGGTCAGTGAGTGCTGCTTCACTGGTGGCTATTTTATGCTTGATACTGATGGACATGGGACCCATGTAGAGGCTGCCAAGCAAAGCAACGATGGTTTTCAACTCCGGCACAGCGTTTACCGCGTGCGGTGAGCGTTGGCCGAAAATATAGTTGGTCCAGATCTCTCAGGGATGCGCTGGTCCCCAAAATGGTGAATCCCATTTTGGCATATTTTTGCAAGAATGTTGAGCCATCCTTTATTGGGAGGCATGCCATGTATGAAAAAACCTGCAAGGCATTGCAAAGCCAGCTGTTACAGGCGGTTTGTCGAAGCCGCCCTGTACAGCACCATGCTGCCAAGGTGGCTGTGCCAGCGTCTATTTTGCAGCCTCTATCGCTGTAATTACTGTAATTGCTCAGCAGCCAATGGTTCCTCACTCTAGTGCCACCACTCCAAGACCTTCAGCATAGTTAACATGATTCGCCAACAAGTATTATTGGAGCTTGAGAAAACTGGTTGACTCAGCATCCTGTCGGGTGGAGGGGCGCCTCGCACCCTATGACTTTTGGTATCCGGGGGCTGATGTATTAGCTGGAAAGCGTACATCTAAGGTGTAGCTCTTCCACTGCGAACGCCGATGATGTGTTGATTGGAAGGGTTCTGGTTCTGGACTGCGCTTCATTATGCCTGCTCAGCGTTGATTGACAATGAAGTGGCTATGAAGTCAACTAATCAGCATGGGTGTGTTGTACTGCTTCTGAATTGCATGTTTTCTTAGCTTGCTGATTGACAAGATGTGGGGAGTATCTGGGGCACAGGTTCCTTATTATTCAGGTCCCTGGATTTCTCGTTTCAAAAAGGTTCTCCTTTCCTGGGGGTCTATTGTTAGGACAGCCTTGGTCCAATATTGGTTTTTTAACATTGCATTGTGAAAGGCTTTTCGTGAAAAAAATGGAAATAATGGATGTTCCATTCAGGAATGGCAGTGTCAGATATGCACTTAGGTCCATTAGTAGGATCATCATCCCCACTGAAGGTAGAATCATTCACAAATCCCGGACTCCCACAGCCAGCCCACCCGGCGGCCCACTGGCACCAACGTGTCCTCTGGCCATAGAGGTGCCATAGGCGCAGTGCAGAAGGCCCACGCACTCATCACCACTATGATGAGGATGCTAAGGTCATTCCAAAATCCTAGGACACGCCACGGTGGCTTTTGCGAGAGCCTGGTGGAGGTGGATTTCTTGGCCAAGCTGGTGGATTTGCTGTTGTCATAGGGGGCACCAACAATAAGCAACAAGAAGTTTGATTGTAGCGAATGAGTTTAGTAACCAACCAGCTTAATGAACTAGCTGTATCAGCCAACTCGCCATATCAACAAGTTTGATGACATAGCTAGTTTTCCACCCATCTGACTGGGGTTGCATCTGCCAGAGTTGATTAATCTGATGCTGAACCACACCACGCTACTCCGCGCCCAGGGACGGACCAAATACAACGCCTGCTTCTCGTGTTCCTCTCTGGGCTTCTTTTTCTCCATCGCCAATCGCTAAGCGAAACCTGGGGCCAGCCGAACCGGCCTCTCACAGCCCGTATCAATTCAAAAATGTGTTGCTTTGGGGGGAGACCGCTACTGGACGGTTTTGAGGGCCGGCAAGCAAAGTGGATTCTCCATCCCAGGGGATGTGATACATGCATGGGACATCAGAAATGCATATGCATCCGGATGTAGTTGGACCATGCGTGCGGGTGTGATGCCACATCTGAGCCACAGGATTTCCAGCCTGCCATGCCCAAACAATGGCGGCACAATGGCACATCTGCCCAGTAAACAGCCCCCAAACCTACCATAGCAAGTGATCTATCAATGGTCAATGCTGGGCAATGGTGGTCAATGATGATGATAGGGATTTTCAGTACAGAACTCCACATGCATTGTGTGAATACTGTGTACCCGACGCTAGTTGGCTTCCCACATTCTGATCCGCCTCGCATTTTGATTCTTCCAAGCGTTTCAGGTTCCTATCAAGTACATGGGCACGGCATGTTCAAAACCAAGTATGATTAGAACTGCGAGAATTAGGCCAACACTAATTAGGGTGTACCAGCATCACCATCGACATTCCGGAACAAATCTCATGGATTAATATATGCAATCACATGGACATTTCTCAGAAGCTCAATAGATCCTTCAGTTCCTATGCCAACCTACGCCTCGAAATCCTCACATGTGATCTCCGTACCAGCGTATGTCAAATGACAAGAAATTCGATCAAGTGGGTATTAGTCACTGGGCATCAGTGACCTGCATCTGCCTTCATGTTGGGATGGCCTAGGCCAGAATCATCAAGGGAGCAAAATCCCAAAGGTATTGCTGAGATTGAAGGTAGAATTTGGGTAGAATGACTTTTCATGATTCGTGCTATGAGCTATGATCTGCCATGATCAAAACTTCTTTACCATCTGGCTTCTAATGCGCAGGTTCGACCATTCGTAAATTAAACCTTGTTGGTGTTACCATGTTGGTTCAGTTTTGACCCGGCTATATGAAGGTTTCTCAATGTAGGGGACCCCCCCAGATTATCCAACATTAACCATTTACAATTACAAACCCACCATTTTTGGGCCCCCCCATTTTGAGCAACTCCCATATGATTTGGAGTTACGGTTCTTACTTAGGGTGTGTTTAACTCGAAACTCCCACCAGCTGAACTCATGAAAGCTGGCAACAAATCAGCTGGCAGGTGAACGACCATGGAGTTGAGGACAACGATGCAGGATGGATGGTCATGGTCACCACTGGTCATACTCGGATCGAGATGATAAGGAACAAACATGATGACGCTGCTGTTGATGATGTTGATGGTGATGATGATGAGGAGGACAATGATGATGGTGATGTTGATCGTGATGACGACGGTGGTGTTGATGGTAGTGAAGATGATAAGCATCACCCAAGTTGATGCTTATGAACCATCAAGAGTAGGTCATCCCAACTCCAAGCAACGGGGGTTTATATCATGATACTACCGCCGCTGATGCTCATGGTCAGCCTGCACATTGATCCATTGTTTGCTATGGGAATGCTCCACGAGCCAAACATGGAACCATTGGGTGGGCCATTGAATAAGCATCACCAGGTTGACTGGAACAGCCAGCTTTTCTTTACCATAATGCTGCAGAAAGGGCTTCAATCCATCGCCAGGACACACAACGCCCAGCTTCACATTTCAGGTGCTGGTGCCCCACCTCCCACTACCGATCCTGCATGCACATCACCACTTGGTGTAATGCTTTGATACTGGACATCGCATCTCAAACCATCACCATCGCACCTTTCCGCACAAGGAAAGCGGCAACACCAAGAGACTGATACTGCCACAATCTGCCACAGCACCATCCAAGGAATGTCACTGCTACGCCCCACCACGGCTGTAGCCAGAAAGCTGCGAATGCCAAGGTGGCGTGGTGATTGTTTGGTTCAAGCAGCTAGCCCTGATCAGCTGTGGTGGCCGATCAGGGCCTATGAGCAGGCATTGCCATAGTGGATGATGATGATGATGATGATGATGATGATGATGATGATGATGATGATGATAGGAACCTTTGATCCTTTGGCTGTCTTAATCTCCACCAGTTCACCTACTATGTGCAGTCGCTGATCGCCCATCATGGATACCTGGATCACCAACCACCAACTCGACTATCCCATTCCCCCCTATGATCCCCTATGTGCTTCCTGGCCTAAACCCAAGACCAATGCCGATTTCAGCTCAGAACATCTTTCAAAAGGTCTCCGAAACACCATGATGGGCACCTTGATTGATCAGCTGGCTTTGTCCATAGCTGGTAAGTCATGGTTTGCCACCATCCAACCAGCTGTCCAAACATCATGTTTTTCTAACATCACGAAGCCTGACAGCCTCCTCCCGCACTACTTCAGCACCAGCTGAGCCAACCAGCTGGTAGAGCCATGAAGCCCTTCCCCTTCGGATGAAGTGATTCCACTGATGCCTGGCACCTGCTCTGCCAATCTCATTCCGCAATCTGTTCCCGAGTTCCCGACCCATCAACCACTGTTCAACAAGAATCATCCACGGCGGTGCCCATATCCATCCATAGCCATCCATAGCCATTCACCCTTATTAAGTATCCTTATCATCCTCATTGAGTGCTGTTTTGACCTGGCAAATCTCCCAGCGAAACCATGGCTGACACTGGCGGCCCCCGCCTCACTTGTTCGGTCAAAGTCTCTATCAGAACACCTGTGGCACCGGGAACTCTTACACGAGGTGTGAGCTTTGCCACCGGCCACGAAAACGATGGCGTCATATCTATGTACCCAAAAGCTTGCTGGTAGCTGCGACATACCAAAAGAATGGCACCAGCATATCAGTATCATATATGTTATTACCAATATGTTTTGTAGGTTGGTCTCTCAAAAATGGAAATTGCCTCCATTTTACCCATATCAATTGTTTTCATAACTAATGTTTTTTCAGCATTTGTATTCACTTTCTGGGTTCACGAAAACTAGAAAATGGAAATAGTGCGTTGGCTGAGAGATCATGAGCAAATTGTTGGCAAAGGTGTACCAATCCTTGATTCGGTTGGCAGTTGCAGAACATCCACAAAAATCTGCTGGTCAATCAGCCTGTGGAAAATAAAAAAAGCTCAAAAGAAGCAAACCGCTATTCTTCTTGTTTTTTCCCCCTGGCTTAGCAACTTGTGATCATAGTTTACCATGAATATCCGAAAGAAAATAGTAGAACTGGCACATGCAATGATACCTCTACCATTCTACCGATCTTTTCTCTCTCAACCGTTGGCAAACTCCTATGGTCTTGGAGTCAACCACCTATGACTTGGTGATGTTCATGGGATGAGAGGCGGCATTGCTGCTCCGCCAAGCATCCTTTCCTCGCCAGGGATCCATGGAGCCAGTCTTCATGCAATAGATGCTACCGATGATTGATCATGATCCATTATCATGATCCATCATCATGATCCATCATCATGATCCATCATCATGATCCATCATCATGATCCATCATCAGGATCCATCATCAGGATCCATCATCATGATCCATCATCATGATCCATCATCACGATCCGTCATCATCCTCATCATTGTTCACCCTTGCTCCCCCTCGTGTTTGCTGTCTATCTACCAACTATGATTGGTTACAATCAATAACCCCATCATCATCATCATCATCATCATCATCATCATCATCATCATCATCATCATCATCATCATCATCATCAGAATATGCGGTACCTTTCCCTCCCTTCGACAACATCTTTGCTGATGCCCATCCCTGCCTCGCAGTTTGTCGGACACAAAATGATTCAAAGTTCCTGTTCAACAAATGTGGCTTCGATATAAAGTATTTGTGTGGGGAAATTCAACCTTCCTCAATATAACAGGTGGAAAAAAAAGGAGTCTCCAACCAGTGGTTTCAGGAGTGATCCAAATCGCTCCGCATCCCTGGCTCCGCGCCTTCCGTTTCGCGTTTGGAGGCCACTTCAGACAAGAGACTCACCTAGGAGCTGAATGGTGGTTTCCCAAGCCATAGGGCCCTAAAAATGGCGGTGCAATTTCTGCTAAGGATTAATAAAGGATGATTGAGGCGGTACCCTACTCCGAGAAACACCCAAATCATGAAGCCTTCATCTTCCCAAAGAATCTAAAAACCAATGGGCAAACTTGTCCTGGTTGCTCTTACCACAACAAAAAGGATCAAAGAATCCAGGCATCTCCCGGTCTCCCAGCTACATCCCGGTCAAAGAAACACATGTATCATCTGGCCGATGTTAAAGATCTACCAGGAAATCACAGCAAAAGCCGCTATCTAAATCGCTGGGATCACTGGGTGATCACGGCAGATCAACTCAGCACAATGAACAAAAATAACCGACCACTAACGACTCAGGGTGAGACATGGAGGAAGTGATGATGCACCACCATGAAATATGTTTCATTCAGAATGAGAAAGCCGTCCATTCACGGTAGAGGGAAAAGAAAGTTGCTTCTAGTGTCATTGATCATTGAACAAAAAGTGGATCCAAGATCCTGATGAATTAATAATCCCATTGAAACCATCTAAATTCACCAGCTGTTGATGGTTCAACTAGGGGTGGAACACATGGATCTACCATGAAACAGCCTGGCGAGGGCAGCCACATGACATGGCACAGCGGATTGTCCAAGGGGATGGTGGATGACTGCTATCAGCTTGCGGCTTCTCAATCCACAGCGATACCATCATCAAGTCTACTTTCCTCAAGTATCCACTTCATAGTTACATAATGTTACATAGTTGTACTGATGATTCTTATTGATGATGGTTCATCCTTGATCAACTATAACAATTATCAAGTATCAACTTCAGTGATATCAATTCAACCACTCTCTACCCATCACCGCCATCACCCACCACACTCCTGTCATTCGCCATGGCCGGCAGCGGGTACCCAAGCTCCGCCGACGCTCGCAGCCTAGGAGCATTGAAGACCCCTCCGTACTCATCACGGAGCAGCTCCTGGGGCGGCCCTTGGATGCCCCGGCAAACCAACCATGGGTTTGGAGCGGTACCCCCCAGGGCCTGGTAAGTTCGGTTCAGTAGGGTACCGTTGATGGGAAGTACAACTCTGAGTGGCGAAACCAACGGATCTCACCAGGGGGTACCACTCTATAGGGATCAGCACCACGGTGAGGTCCCCAGGAACCTGCCCGGGTTGGGGAATTAGTTCAGCTACCCCAGCTGACTCCACAGCTCCTGGTGCCGTCGGAAGGCCAGGGCCGTCAACTGCGTTCCGCGGGTCATGACCACCGAGGAGTTGGCGCTGGGCTGCTCCCAGAAGACCGGGCAGCTGCCACGGACCTCCGCAGATCACCCAAGGGAGTGGTTGGTTCACCTCGTAGGGTGGCAGCTATGGCTCATAGTCATAAGCTTCGCACCTAAGTGGGAACCATGGTTAGTTCAGTTCTTAGGGAAATGGTTGGGTTATAATCTATGTTGGGGTTGCTATGTTCGGGTTCCCGGGGGTACAACGCTGGCAAATGGTCCTGGAAGATGGCTGGACCCCTGAAACCATGGTAAGTTTCCACTTTCTGAGCGGCGATGCACATCGAAGTTGGGGTGTTGTTGTGGGAAGTTTTTGAAGTTGGGGGTGCTGGGCTCTGCAAGCACGACCTGGGATCTCAGTCGGATCAAGCACGAGCTTACCCAAATCTTTCTCAAGTGCCAACCGCTCCTTAGAACTTCAGAATCACGGTGGGTGATATTTCGGGGGATAACCATGGTTGATCATGGGTCATTAGCCAACAAGAAAAGGGCACCTATCCACTTCCCCAAAAGCTGCCTCCATGGCCCGAAATGCGACCCACAATTGTCATCCCGCCTGGGTCAAGGACACCCAGCGGTCTCCGGGAAATTTCGCCAACATCTCCGTCTCCACCCAGTTGGCTGCCTGCCCCCGCACCGCTTGTATGGCAGTGACGGGATGGGTGAACTGAACCTACCCACCATTTTTGGATAGTTGACATATATGGATGATCACTGTGCGATCATCCGGTGCCATCCTGGAGAAGATAAAATATCAAAAGTTGGACCATACCCAATAGGTAAATGGTTCAAATATTGCATAGGGAGGATGTTCTATCTACTCTCGGATGGTTTTGAAATGATACGGGAGAACATCACCAACAAGTCAACAAGTCAACGAGTGCCGGTAGATGTGAAACAATACTCACAGAAATCTAGCGGCGACCACCAAAAACTAGAATCAAAATCCTAACATAGCGCAGTGGCCTGCAAGGGAGTTACTCAGGCACCCTACGTAAAGAACCACCACCAGAAGCAGTTGCGTTTTGTTGCGATAACCCTGGAAAACATCTTGCAGAACACGTCCCCCCATGCACCAGTTAAGCAACAAACATGAACCGTGAACTATTACTAACGACAAACTTGTTCTGACCACCAATGAAATGTAAAAGTATGGCAAAAGAACGCAAACACACACAATACAATGCAGCGAAATCGATATTCATAAGCGACCTGCAGTTTCATCCTAGATGGCTATTACCCAAACATCCTCCGTCAAAAAACGTTGGTTGTATGCGAGTGGATTTCCATTGGACCGAGCCCTAAAAAATCCTAAAAAAGAAATAAAAAGGAAAAAAAAGGCAATTCAGGGATCATCATCAGAGCCTCTCAATTACCCTCAGCAAAGACAAACAACTAGTATGTTGGCAAATCACCCCCCATAGAGACGCTTAGGGGTGGCTTATCAAGAGATGGATCTCCCACTACCAGGGGGAGTATATTGACCATACCTGACCATCACCAGCAACCGCAGGCACCTCAGCATCATCATCCAGTCCACGCGCGTTGTAGCGGGTGCCCGCGTGCCGACAGCTCCTTGGTACAGGTCAGGAGCTGGGCGATTGCTGAGGCTACTGATTTCCATGGTACTTCTGGGATGGGCATTGTCAGATGCACAGGCTGCGTGTGTCCGTCTCCTATTGCGGATGTGTTGGTGGTTGATCAACCATGCTTAAACATGCTATGCATGCCATTTCTAATGTTGCTTACTCTGGCCGATTAACGTGCGAATGGAAACTCACCACGTGTTCAAGAAAAAACAGCAGTAAACGATAGATTTGCCAATGCCACATTCATCATTCAAAGAGGATTCGATATGAACCGACCAACCAACCTCAATGAAGTTCAACCAACCCCAGCCAAGTTGAACCAACCTCAACCAACCTCAACCAAGTTGAACCAAGCCAAGTTGAACTGCCAATCTCAAACAAAAGCTCAACCAAGCTCAACCAAGCTCACCCCACTTGCCCTCCTGCGTGCCAGCAGTGCCAGAAGCATCGCGCCGCCTTTGCCAGGTAAGCTTTGGCACTGAAGAAATCCTCGCGTTTTCCAAGGAATGGTGGCGTTCCCCCCAGCTACAGCAGTGGAACGGGGAAAAAAACAAATGTGATGATGTTAGTCATGGTATGTGATGGTTGGTATATGAAATGCTTTTGATTATGGCCCATGGTTGTTGGTTAATTGATGGTTGGTTGATGGTTTCAACTCCAGGTAAGCCAAGCTGGAAGTCAAGAATCAACATGTTTGATAGGTGAATCATCTACAGCTGGTGGATGTTCCATCGATCAACCATCGCCATTCTATTCTCGAGGGGGGGACTTGCAACATGCCAAAAACATACATGAATCCTACAAACCTGGCCAAAACTACAATCCATTTGTTTCGGATATTTTTGTGGAACTATTGGTTATCCTAAGCCTAGTTGCCCTTAGTTACAAACCAACTTAGCTAAGTAGAGGGCCTCACCGATGAGTCCGACGCCGTGATCCCCGCTGCCCCACGTAGGTCCTTGCAGGACCTTGGGGAGGGGAATGCGGCACGTCTCTGGTGAACGTTTTCAGGCCCCCAGTGCTGGGTTGGTACCGATTGGAACGGCAACAATACCAAGGGGGAGAGAATACGGAAATAAGCATGATGAATAAGTAAGGTAATAATGGTCAAAGTTGATAATAGATGGAAATGACTAATATACCAAAAGTTGATAATAGGTTAGGAATATACAGCTAAATGGGCATGGGCATATATTAACCAACCAAAAGGGTTCGGATTTCACATCCCAACCGTTTGACGGCTAGACTAGTTCGGTCATTTATGGGATGTTTACCAGGGGTATGGGGTAATGACCCATAGCCATATGTTCTGCCGCACATTTTTTGCTTTGCGATTTTTTTCGATATTTTCGGATGATGATCCCACATCTGACTGAGTTCCTATTCTGACGGTTCCACTTCATACAATCAGTTGGTCACAAGTCTCATCTGGCTGGTGGTTGAAAAATATGCTTGTCAACTTGACATTTGTTAATAATTGCATTTGGGAAAACTCACGAGAAGATGTCAATGAAACCACCCACCAGCTACTATTGTTGGTTCATGTCGGTTCTTCTCCCCGCCTATAACTGTAGTTGGCCCCTCTGAACCATAGTTAACTATGGAAAATCCCATGGTTTCCGCTCCCAAGAATTTTCCACTGACCCAGGGATCCTACCGGAGGGCGAGCCTTCACCCTGGTGCAGCTCAGCTGCAGGCGTGAACCATCGCTCAGAGATGCCCTGGTTCAACAGCGCTCTACACAGGAAGTGGTTCCACAGAAATCGCGGCTCTGCGGTGGACCTGGGATCTGGGATGGGTGTGCCTGGGCCAAGGGTCATGATGTTGATGGTGTGGCTGATGGTTGGTGATGGTTGGTGATGATGATGGTAATGATGATGGTGATGATGGTGATGGTGTAATTCTTAAGCAGTTTCTGGTCTCATATCAACATATCTCAACATGGATGTGAATTGGTGATCGAAAATGCCTGCCATGTTCCCATGGATTATGAATCATGGCTCAGGAGTGGACGACTAACCATCACCCACCCGAAGCCACGAACGTTTGACCCTTCTGGCAGCGTAGAGGTGCACCAAATGAAGCAGCTTGAAGCAACCATCAACTGCTTAGATATTGTATTTCACAATCTCTGGTGGTGAGCAATGATTTCCTTGTGGCTGGTAGTTCTTTTTGGTAGGGAATATGTGGTTTCTCACCTTGAAAAGAAAAATAGTAATGCTTAATGCTTAATGATAGATCTGTACTCATAACCTATTCCCAGTTTAGCTTGATTCGCTCAATAGTACGAATAGTAGCTTAACATCGGGAGAGTTGATTCGGGTCGATAAATTTGGATCTAATCTCTCCCATTGATGGTCAATTTCCATCGTTGAACTACCATAGCTATTCATAGTTGACGATACGAAAGCCAGCAACCATAGAAACCATCGACAGGTACAGCCCAAGTCTCAGGGCACTGAGACCTGCTGAAGTTACGCGGGTGATAAAACCCCAACTCGGCCCTTGGCTCTGTTGGGCGATCCGTTCAGTGATCCCAAACCATGATCAAGCCACTCAAACCCACGGGTTTTCAAAATAGGAACCCCCCAAAATGACTAACACTGGATGATTTCGGAGTACCCCCTGTCTAAGAAACCAATGACCTCTCGCAAATTGACAGCCCCCAAAGAACCGCGCTTGGGAAAGCAAGTTGGTAAGCATCATCGAACTGGAAATAAACACCATCGAAACATAATCACCATTCATGACGATACGCATCATTAATCTCAGTTCACCAATATTATCCATCATTCAAAACAGATTAAGCATAGCGTCATTTTTTTGCGAGGGCTTAGCATCATCAACCTACGAATTTATCACCAATCCAAACATTTATAGCATCGTTGAGCATCATTAACCATCATTCATGTCGAATACTCAAGCATCATGAAGCACACCTCAACCACTTCAACCGTCAATGGTACCCCGGCTTCAGCGCTGAGCGTCATGGAGGGAGGCCCGCCCCTCACGTCACATCCACGCAGTTGAAGCCGCTTGGTGATGTCGAAGTCGTGGGAGAAGTAGAAGTGATCCTCCAACAGCAGCAGGACCTCAGTTCCGAAGCACCGATTAGAAATGCTTGGATTAGACAGGGCAAATCTACAGCATATGATTAGAGATGGTTAATTAATGGCCTATCACCTATCAATGGTTAGATATTGATTAGGAATGCAATGGCATTTTAGTCTTTGCTGATTAATGCTTAGATGAATAATTGTCATCAGCAACCAGGAGAAATCCAGCCCACTAGCATTAACCTTTCCATATCACCACTGACTCTAGCGCAGTGATAAAGAAGGGTTGAAGGGCCAACGCAATGCATATAGCACCCGTTAAGAATACCTGATAAGATGCCGCCGAAGCAAGAGTTGCTGATTGCGAGTCATGGCTAGTTTCCAAATGTGATGATGGGGCAAACTAAACCTCCAACAGCGAGCAACAGGGTTGACCGTCCCCCTTTTTAAGCACCTGTTGGGACCACCCCTGGTTGGATGAAATTAGCGGACTTTATTGCCATCATGAACTTGGCAGCACGAAACCTTACTAGGTGGTATCACCACTGTCAATTCACTGAACAGTGGACAGTGGATACGAGTGCATGCTGAATTCTGGTACTTCCCAGTCCTAAGCTACCTTCTCCTCACCCCACAAAAGAATCGAATTCTATGGGTGAATATCATTGATCCCTGCAACCATGATACGACATGTGACTACCATCCGCAAAAGTGGCCCACCAAAAGTGAATAATCTCCAAGACTCTGCTATTGCTGGACCATCCTTTGCAGAGAGGAGCCTGGCAGTCCCGCAGTCAGCCCCGCTCACCGACCAAGGGGCGCCATTCAGCGTCTCTGCTGCTTCGCCTGGCGCTTCCCAGGGTTTCTCAGCGTTACCACATCTCGCGGACCAGCTATGGTGTGAACACGGGCACCATTGATGGGTCGGTGAGGGTCAAGAGTTGGGGTGATGATTGATGACAAAAATATGAAAATGAGGGTTGATCAAAATCATTGGTAAGGATTGTGAATAATCATGAACCGTCTTCCCTCTGTGACATGGAGTGGTCATAGTGACTAGGATCACTAGGGTTCCTGGAGCGCCGCCAAGTGGCCGGTGACTTCTGCCGTCAAGGCTATTGCTTTGGCCTTCTGCACTCGGTAGACCTTCGTGTGGTCCATTTCCTGAAGCGGCCGAGGTGGTGCTGCTTAGTGACTATCACAACTGCTTGTGTTTTTTTTTTTTTTTGCCGGGGCGTCCAACGGCTTGCCCTCGCAGTAATCCATAACTTATATGAAGAGCAGTTAGAACTAGGTTCGTAACTACCTAGGTGTCAGGACCATGGACTTATGATGATGACTTGTCAACACTTAGAAGTGCGCAGGCTATAACCACGGTCACTGACGGACAGTTGCTCGGTTTCCTCCACGCATTGAATGCATCCCCCGCATTCCCCCAGTAGGTCCGGGGGCTGCAATGGCTATGGTGGCGGCAGGGGAGGCAGCCGACCAGCAATCGGTCCCTCCGGCCCCACTTTCCATCACTGCTGGGTGCCATTGGCGGCTTGGTGGATTTCAATGTTTTTTAGATATGGAAAAGCATTGTGCCCAAACATCATCTGCTGACGTGTGTCGATGGGAACTGCTTCGGTCACCACCAACAAGAAGTAGTCCTGGAGCTCAGCGTGCTCCAACACCGGATCTGTTGGGAGATGTTCCTCCAGGGTACCTCCAAACAATCCTGACATGAATCCCTGACGTAGGAAAATCATAAAATCGGCGGGGAACATCTTGGAGAACACCTACAGCACACTTTGAGATAGAAAAAGGCAACCAAACACGCATGGCTACCCCACTTGGCACAAGGCAATGGTGTCTTTGCAGCTTGCATGGGCATCACGCATCTCAAGCGTCCCCAAAGATTCCCGGAAGCTTTGCGACAAGAATTCCCAAGTTGCTTCTCACGAAAGTCCCTCGACTACATCAAATCCTGAGATTCTCTTTTCAAACTTCTGGATTGTTTCTCATCCGCCAGAGCCAAACATCAAATTTTCCCTCATCCCCAACATCAGATTTTTCCTGATCCAAAATCCGCATGAGTCCGGTTTTTTTTTAACCAGTAAAACAACGGTTTTCCAAAGGGTTTCAATGCTCTCCTGTGCGATGGTCATCAAGCCCAGCACTCCAACGCAGCTTTCGGGTTCACCGGAGGCTGACCTGCCACCGGCACCCCGGGGCACTACCCTCATTTCATGGAAGGATCAGTAATTTTGAATATCTCCTTGGCTTCCAGTTACCATGAAACAATAGGTAACCAGCTGGATTCTATCATTATTTGAATTGGGGTAGGTTACCTTTCATATTGGTAACTGGAAGCATAGGCCATGTGTTTTTTTTTGGACGGTTTAACCGTGCTTTGAACTAACTATTGCAAACAGTGCCTTTTAATTTGCAGGGGAGGCTGGGGAGGCTCAAAGGTGAAATTACCAACAGCTATAGTGTTGAAAATGGTGATGGCTTAAACAGGAGGGAATTGGTGCGGGTAAAGCAGCTACGCCTTTAGGTGCAACCAATGATGAAATTGTAAAAAAATAAATCAACAATGACAATAACAACGCAATAATAACCAAACTAATAATAAAAACGGGGGACAACACCTATGGTGCTGGTAAATAATCACTTCTGATTCTGAGCCATCAGCATCCCAAGGCACTGTTTGCTCCCTGTGAATTATACTTGGCCACTATTATATAACTTCTTCATGTCATGAGCCACGCTTCACCTAGGCAACCCAACTCTTTGTTGATCCCCTCAATTACGCCAGCAGTGGCCACCCCTAATGGGGCCCCCACAATTCAGTGAGCTTCTGGCGGAAGCTGGCAGTGCTGTCCTGACCGTTGGGTCACATCGTGGATTCGGATTCAGGAATCACAGGCCTCGGAAAGTGGTGAGTTGCCAAGAATGGATGAGGGGCCCCATAGATTCGTGGCTGAGTGCTATCTCAAATGTATTGATTCACCAGGAGGGTGGGAGAATGCCAAAATTGTTACGCAATTTTTTCGAGTACAAATCCAAACTCAGTATCGCCGCCAATCCTTGCATACGTTTCATGAATGACCGGTGCTTCTCCTTTAAACATTGGTGGTTTACTGGCGGCCGCCATTCTCACATTTCTTAACGCAGGTTTTCGCGGGGGGTGAATCAAAAAGTACAGTACATGTGCCAAATCTTCACCATTCAGACCACTCAACTGTCTGAAATCCAACTGCGATCTTTTTGAACATAGCTATCACAGAATAAGCCAGTACCACCTTAACCCCTTGATGTCAAGCTGTTGCACGACATCAGTGCAATACATCACCGTCCATGCTAGCTTCTTTGTTGATTGGTGTACGGCGTATTGAGTTCTTTTTCAGTTTGCTGTGTCATAAATGTTCCAGAACCATAGTTGTTCATGCTTCACCCTTCGCCACTTCCATCACCACATAAGTTTTCATGCACCCTTAACCAGTACCAGTCACTACCATCACCATCTATGACCCTTCACCTGTGAATCATCAGCCCATCATCCCCGCCATCAGCTCCTTGCCCTCACGTGCCGCGCCCGTCTTAGCGATGGCCAAGAACCTGGGCAGTTGCCACCGTGGGGGCGTCTCCTAAGCCCTGGAAATATGACTAGGCATGTGGCATGGGACTTAGGGGCTGAGATGGGCTGAGGAACTCGCTTCGGATGACTTAGGATGACTTAGGATGACTTAGTGATGACCTGGGGACGTGCGGAAATGCAATGCTTCCCAGCATGCCGAATGTCTGACTCATTTTTCCCACACAGTTGAAGACTGGTGATGGGTACACCGTGGCACCCCTGCCTCTCAAAATTGAAGCGAATCATCCAACTGCTGGGGGCTACGACCAATGGCACTGGTGGCTCGACCCATCCCAGCTTGCCATGTCTGGGAGGCGTCCACGGTTCTGAGGTCCCAACTGGACTTCATTTTCACAGGGCTTGGGCTCCTCAGCTAAATGTGACCGATGGGGATGGCTTCCCCACCTGTTTTCTTGAGGCTTTCGGCTGGTTCAGGTGGAAGGGAGAAACGATACGGAGACATACACCAGAAGAACTGCCTTGGAAACATTATAAATCCAGAACCTGTGACGGTACGACTTCTTGTGAGAAATGTAAAAGAGAGTGACGTGATGCTTGCCATTCTGCAGCTTCACACATTTACATATGGGAGCTTCCCGTGCATGATGAATCAGCCTGCACGCCAAATAGTGACCTGTTGGAATCGGTCCGCCTACCTGTTGGAATCGGTCCTATATTGTCTACCCTATTGTTGCTTACTATGCCCACTAATCACGGCCATTACTTATAACCATTCGTGGGCCATATGGACGTGTCCAACCATGAATCAGGACTATCTTTCGATGATTTTCGATGTCAAAGCCACCCCTGGCACCCCAACACAAAAAGCAGGTACCTTGGATCAATGATGTTCCCATTGCACCAGGGTTGATACCTGGCATTGGCCCTAATCTTATCACTCAACTATTTTAGCCGAGTAAAATGTAATGTCAACCATCCTGAATCATCCTGAACCATGCAAGTATATCATCATTCACGATGATTCACATCGTTGCTGTTTGTCCCCGTTGCCAAGCATTCTTATCAACCATGATGCTGGCAACCACTATCCCCAAATAAACCCCCAGGATGCAACCACCAACCGTCACCAACCCAACTTTTGTTCACTAATGCATTCACTAACTTCCACCTTTGAAATTCCATTGCCATAAGCTCCCCGGCCTCGCGGATAATCAGCAAGCTGCGGCCAGAATGGATCAGCCAACGTTTCATGGCGGCGCTTTCCGAAGGGAGATGATCACTGGTTGGATGGGAAATTCGACTTGTTGTGCAGTGTTTTTAACATTGTTAACCATAAGCCCTAGGGGGTTCCAATAGGTTTTCCCACCATTTCTGGGATTGAAGCAAGGCTGGCATACGGCTGGGGATCTTGGAGGTATGAGAAAAACCACCCACCATGCAAGATAGATCACCACGTATCGACTGGTGAGGTGAAGTGAGGTGAGTGTTCCATTGTTTTTGGTGCTCATGACACCCGATGGAACACCTTCATGGTATGGCGGCCAGTCTTGCAGTCAATTCATTGAATGTGATGGCCGCCTTGGTACCCTTTATTCTTGAATGAAGTGAACTTACCATATTCTTCAGGCGTGCTTCTGCAGAACGTATCTGACTTGCTTGACAAGTCCGCTTGCCTTTCACCGGTGCCATGTTGTGCCCATGCGGTGCATGACCAGCTGTCTTTGGCCGAACAGCACAGAAACACTGCAGAGAGGCCGCACGAGCTAAACTGGACTGGCATCACGTTGCTGCTGCGGCTGGCGGGGCTTCTTCGGCGGGT